>MU624669.1:0-32770 GCA_025349905.2 Blastocladiella britannica
CTTGGCACTCGCATAAAGTAGCAGTATGGCCGCCATCGAATTCACCGCCCGCCTCGCCGAGAGCCTGCGTGTCCGCGGCCTCGACTTGACGGTGCCGTTTGCAGTCCAGGTGTACAACGCAGCCGTCCCGTCCGCATTTGCCCTGCCCACGTTTGGCCACGGCCGCACGCTGGGCATCCTGGTCGCCAACTCGCGCGCGCTGTGGCCGGCGTTTACAACCTTCGTCCGCGCCCACCCGGACCACGTGCGCGAGTCCAACCCGCTCGATCGCTACGTCACGCTCATGGTGGACCAGGCGCTCGCCGACGCGCGCGCTGGGTGTTCGGTTGCTTTGGAGACCGCCGCTGAGATCCGACACTCGTGGGAGACGGCGCCGGGACGCATGGTCGCCATTCAGCGGCTGTGCACAGTCTCGGGTCTGGCGGCGCTGGACGAGGCATCGCACTTGTGCGTGCACGCCGAGTTTGGGCCTTGGATTGCATTGCGCACTGCCAGTACGTGTGTCTCCTTTCCATTTGAGTGAATTGAGCACATCTCAATATTTTGGAGCTCTTCAGTCGTGCTTCATCTGCCCATGCCGCCGGAACTGGAGCGTCCCGCCGCCGTCAACCCAGTGCCACCCGTCCTCGTCCCGTACTTGACGCGGATCTTGCACCGACTGGTCCCGCCCGGCACGCATTACCATATGCAAGTTCAGTCTGATCGTGACGACGACAAGAACCCAGACACGCTGGAGGGGCTCAACGAGTACAGCCTTGCTCTGATTGCCGAAAATGACGCGCGGGCAGCACGGAACGACCCCGCCAGCTGGCGCGATTGGCTTCTGATGCGCGATCTGGCTGCGAGCTGGATGGGCCGGTCGCGCGCCATGGCCGCACGGTACACGGACGAGGCGCTGCAGTATCACTATACAAAGGAGACGATCATTCTTGCTGGAATCATCAACGGTGGCGGCCGTTAACTTAATACATTTCCGAGTCGTCCAGCGCGAGCTCGCCTTCTTCTTCCTCTTCTTCCTCTTCTTCCTGTCCTTGGTGCGCGTCGGTAACGGCGTCTACTCCATCGTCATCGGTTTCAACGTCGTCAGCGTCGGAGCCGCCGTCAACGTCCATTTCCGAACCACCATCACCAGCAGCAGCGGCAGCGGGAGGATTCGCCCAGTCGTCCTCAGGCGACCACACGAGTCCCTGGTCAAAGAACCGGTTATTGCAAATGAACCGCACGCACTGCAGGAGCTGCGAGTGCTCGTTGCGTTGCTCGCGGTCCACCAGCCGCGCCAGCAGTGGCAGCCGTGCCCCACGGCCCGCGTACATGCCCGGTGCGCTCGAGACCGCCGCCGGTAACAACAACCGCGATGTGGCTGCGCGGTCCCGCTGCTGCTCGTCACGGCGCGTCTGCATCGCCTTGGCATCGTCTGAGGCCAAGTACGTTGCCACCAAGTCGGCATCGTGGCTGTAGTGGCACGAGGACCCGAATCGGCAGGTGCCCGAGTGCGCAAACTTGTGGCACACGTTGGGTGGCCGCTGCGCCGATTGATGAACGGTGTCGGTCCGTGGCCGCTTGGTCGAGTGCTCTTCGGGACCGGCCTCGTCGTCGCTATCATCTTCGTCGCTATTGTCGTCCTCGTCGTTGTCGCGGCGGTCAGAGGCGGAGGGAGGAGACGAGTCCAGGTCACGAGCGCCGCGCTTCTGACCGCCTTGCGATTGCTGCGACGGCGGCTGTTTGCGCACCAGCTCGCCGCGCGCCGCACGGTTCTGCTGCTCCTGCGCTTTCCGGGCAATGTTGGCGTCGGTCGGGTACCGCCGCTTGCGGTCCTGGATCCACTTGGCCAGTTCCTCGGGGGTGTCGATCCGGATGGTTCCCGGCGGCAAGTCCGCGGCCGTCTTGCCACTTGCGGCCCTACATAACACATTAATTTTTCTCCTTGTCAAAATCACCAAAAAAATAGGGAAGGATGGAATGGCAAACGCACGACATGCTGATCCCGTGCACCTCGTCCCTGTGCATGCGCACCACGCGGCCGGACCCTTCAAACCCGCACTCGGAGCACCGCTCGTGCTTGCTGGCGTGCGCCATCATCCGGCCGCGGTCCTCAAACGACTTGCCGCACGGCTCGCACCGCAAGGTGTCTGTTGACGTGGCCATGGACGTGGGGGCCGCCATGGATGGTAACGGCGCCGCGAGCATGTGCGGTGGTGGTGGGGGTGGCGGTGGAAGCGTTGCAATTCCGCGACCAGCCAGCATCATACCTGGCGCTCCCGGCGCGCTCGACGGTCCCACAGGGTGATGGTCCGTTGGACCGGTGCTGGACTTGCTTCCAATGACACGAAGCAGGGCCCAGCCAGTCGCGGACGGCGGCGACCAAGACGGTTGCGCCGAAGATGCCGCCGCGGCCGCTGCCGCATTGTCATTGTCCCACTGGCGGCGCATGCGCTCGCGTTTCTGGCGCTGCGAGGGCTCATCTGACTTTGGGTAGGCCATGGCGCCATACGCTGGGACCGGTGCATAGGATCGGGGTTCCTGGTATTGCTGCTGCGGTTGCTGCTGTTGTACAGGCTGCGGCGGTGGTGGTGGTGCACCGGAAGCAAACGCGAGAAGCGCCGCCGCTAGAGGGTTGCCTGCTTGCTGTTGCTGTTGCTGCTGAAGGCCAGTGCTCTGGACCTGCTGCTGTTGCTGCTGTGCGGCCTGGATCTGAGTGAAATATACGCCGTGTGAGTCTCATTGCAACACAGACGATCAATCTGCGCGCCAGGGCAAGTACCTGCTGCAAGAGAGCCATCAACGGCTGTACGCCAGCCGCTTGCTGTTGCTGCTGTTGCTGCTGTTGCTGTTGAATCTGCTGTTGTTGCTGCTGCTGTTGCTGTTGATTTGCCAAAGCCAATTGCTGGGCCTGCTGGAGCATGGCCAGCTTTTGCATCTCGACCTGGAGCTGCAGCTGCTGCACTTGCAGTTGCATTGCCGAGAGCGGGTTTGGTGTTCCATGAGGCTGAGAAACGGGTATCGAGGTTGCGCTACTGGCAGTAGCGGCAGGTCGGCGCGGATCTGCAGGAGCACCTGCTTGCTGCTGCTGTGGTGCGCCAAGGGACCAGTGTGGTTGGTGGTTCATTTTCCGATTGAAAAATATTCAAAATTATGCGATAATTTTTCAAAATCGAAAAAAATTCCCACTGAATCACGCGCAAGGTTGCCAGACACCGGTTACCCACTGGATCCAAGAGGAACGAAAAAACTCGCGGCCAAACAACATGAAGACACAAACTGAGTTCGACCCCTGGCGCTCGGACTATCTCCCTGGCGCAACACGTCAACGCCAAATACGCGAGCCATTCAAATAGTCGGCGGCATTCCGGCCAACCATTCCATTTTTTAAAGTCCGCATCACACAACCCCACACCAAAAAGACACGACAAGACAATGACCTCCTCCACCACCGACGCTCCTTCCTACTCTGGCGGCTATTCGCTGCACGTTGATGCCGAGGGCAACGTGATTGCCACCTCGCCGTCGGGCGACGTGCTGTACACGGGCCCCGTCACCGAGCTCCCAGCCGAGCTCCGCCCTGCCACGGCCGCTGCTTCCGCAGCTGCTGCACCTGCTCCAGAAGCAGCGACGCTCGCTCCCCCAACCTACGAGACGTTGGACCACCACGCCAGCTCATCTGCTGCCGCCGCTGCTGCTGCTCCGGAAAAGTCCAAGTCCCCCGCAGACAAGGAGGATCTACCCCCGGCCGAGGGCATGCGTGCTGCCGCATCCGAGGTGGCAATGGAAGTAGTCAAGCTGCAGAGCGACAAGTCGGTGCCCACAATCATCCGCAAGCCGATCGGCGGCCTGCTCAAGTTGGTGCACAATGTGCTGCTGTTGACGGCCACCGCCATTGACAAGGCCGAGCGCGACGGGCCCGACGCGCCGATCGACCCGGCACTTCCGCAAGTCACGGTCACGCCGCTCACCAAGAACGAGAAGAAGAAGGGACACGGCGGCGACGGGTGCCATGCGTCGCTCAAGGACGGCAAAAACAAGGGCGAAGTGGTGATCATGACGGACAGCGTCAGCATCAAGTTCAAGACCGCCGGGGATATCTTCAAGGCGGCCAAGCTGGCGTGGGATATGCCGTACGAGCCTATTGCACCCGTCACTGCTAGTGCTGCGATCACGGCCGTCCCTGCCGAGGACGAGGTGTCTAAGAACTGACCGACGCCAATGTAAATATTTTTACTGTTAATTCCAAAACTTGGGCGCCACAATCACCGACACCTTCCTGCAAGGGAAGGTCGCGAGTCGGGGATTTGGATATTCCGCCCCGCCGCCTCGCACAAACCAAAAACTTTTGCAGGGCCGACGACGCCGCGGTCGCTTCTTCAAAAAGGATTTGGTTGGCACTGGGGCCGCCAACCCTCTTTCACATTTCAAAAAAACACAAGAGATGCTTTTTCTGCCCGTCTCGCTAGTTTCGCCCGACTCGGGCGCGCGCACGCCCGTGACTTTGGTGGTAAAACCCTCCACTTCACCGACCAGCGCTCTTTTCCCGCACGACTGTGAAGTGCGCGTCCTTGCCGGCCATGATCTGGATGGTATGGTCCCATATTTCCAAAAAAAAAAAAAAAAGTTGGCGTCAAACTGAATGGCAACCAAACCTGCAGAAGGAGAAGACATCGCCAACGCATCTGCCATCACCACCTTCCCGTCGGCCATGGTCCTTGGCGTGCGTCATTTGCCGGCATCGGTACCCGCGACCGCGTTTCCGCGCACCACTTCGCGCCTGGAACCCATTGCGGCCCACTTTCCCGACCTGCAGCCATGCACGCCGTCGCCTTCACAACAGCAGCAGGAACTTGGGGATGCGCATGATCGCGCCGCTGAAAGTGTCCGCATTGCCGTGTTCTTGCTGCGGCACGTGGAACCGCGCCCCGTGATCGACCACCGCCAGAGCCGGCTCGAATCGTGGGTGTTTGAGTGCAAGTCCGCGGACGATGCCGCGGGCGCCATCGATCAGTTGGCGACAGCGTTCAAGCTGCCCACGACCCGCCGGCTGCTCCTGGTCATCAACCCGTTCTCAGGCCGCAAACGCGGTGGCCGTGTCGCAAAGTCGGTCGTGATTCCCGCTCTGCGTATCGCCGGGACGCATTTGATTGATGGTACTCCATTTATCTCATTCTATGAAATGGAAAAGTGAGCTGACCAAATATTGGACTAGTCGTCGAGACCACGGGTCCAGCGCACGCGACCGAGCTGGCGCAAACGACAGATATCGGGCGGTACGAGGGCGCAATGCTGGTCGGCGGTGACGGAATCGTGCACGAGTACCTGAACGGTTTTTTAGCGCGCGTCGACTGGACGCCCGCGCTATCGCGCCAGGTACCGATTGCGCACGTTGCCGCCGGATCAGGAAACGGGCTAGCGGCGTCATTCAACGCCATGTGCCCGGCCCGCACGGTTCTGTCGTCGCTGCGCGGGTGGACGGCGCCCATGGACATGATGGCAATGCAAATGGAGTCCACGGACCCAGCGGTACCGGCGCCGCCACGCAAGTTCTTGCACCTGTCGTTCACATGGGCATACATGGCGGACGTGAACCTCGAGGCCGAGCCGTTGCGGTGGATGGGCCCGATCCGGTTCGATGTCATGGCCGCGGTGCGGTTGCTGGCGTCGCGCGCGTACGGCGGGCGGATCGCGTACTTGCCTGCGCTCGAGGACGACGGTGATGAGGATGCCGATCCTGTCGCCGTGGACGACTCGGGGATCGCACCGTCTGCTGTCTCTGCTGGATCATCATCTTTGCCCAACGATGGTAATGGACCGCGCACCAAGTGGGTGCACCGCCCGCTGGCCGAAATTCTGGCACCCGAGTCCAACTGGAAGTCGCTTCCTGCCGCGCGTTACTTTTACTTGACTGCACACAACGTACGTTCTCACCACGCCTGTTTGGAATTCATACTCAACCCCCCAAAAAAAAATATAGGTCCCACACCAAACCAGCAAATTCAACGCGGCACCGCATGCGCACCCGCACGATGGCGCGTTCGACGTGTGCCTGCTCGACAGCGACTGCAATCCGGCCAAGCTGGTACCCTTCCTCCTCGACCAGACTCGCGGCGCACATGTCGGCGGTCCCGGCGTGCGGTACGAAAAGTGCCGCGGCCTTGTGATTATCCCACTGCATCCCGATGCGCGACCCGAGTTGTGGGAATCGCACGGCCCGCACCACGATGCCGCGCCAGCTGGTGAGGACGAAAATGGAGGCGAAACCAAGCCGCCAGTACTCGCGACAATGTCGCCCGAGACCCACCGCAAGTGGCGCGCGACCATGCCGCACGGATCGATGGTTGCCGATGGCGAGGAAGCCACGTATGCGCCCGTCAAGATCGAGGCTATGCCGGGCTTGGTGTCGATCTTTGTCCCCAGCGACTGGAACCCGACCGCGTTCGCGCAGCATGCCCCCGCACGCAAATGGCTCGCGCCTCTGCATCGCATGAAGGGACATGCGGGCGGGGCGGCTGGGGCCGAGGCCGACGCGAACCGGCCGGTGGCTATGGCGGCTGCGGATGTGGCGTTCGGCGGCACGGCGATCCCGGTGGCGGCCGAGGAGTCCCGGTGACTGGTACGCCGGGGCACCAGGGGGATCCTTGGCTCCGGCACTGCTTGTATGGTGTGGCTTTTTGTTGGGGTTGGCGCGACGGTGGCAGCTATTGCCACAATGTGGATCCGGCTGTGATCTTTTTTTTTCGTGTCTTTTTTCATTCCTTATTATAGACTGCAATATATAATGATCCCTTGATCCCTTGCACCAAGTACACTTCATATATATTTTGACTTGCCTGGAGCCTTTCTTCTTCCGCATACATTGCAACTTTGGAGTTATCGCCAATCAAACAGTCAAGCAAAAAAAAAAAAAAATCAAAAAGTACCGGATCCAACCATGAAGATCAAGATCCCCTCACTACTCTTGCTCATGACACTTATTGGACTGGTTCAGGCCGCCGGATCCACCCCGAAATCAACGCCGCCTCCGCTGCCGCCGGCCCAATCTTCTTCGTCGACTTCGGGTGCAAGTCCAACCAAATCGTCGACTACCACCAGCACGGCCACCACAACTAAAACTACCATTGCAGCTCCCACTCCCACATTAACGGTACCTGACGCGTGTGGCGGCAAGTTGCGCCAACGCAAGGCGTTTTCGACTCTGACAGATGCCGAAAAGAAGGCTTATTCTGATGGAGTCTGGGCGGTACGTTTACAATAGAGATCAAATGGACCTGATCTCATCCCATCGAACAACGACAGATGAAGAAATCAGGAGAGTGGGATGCGTTCACGGTCAAGCACCGGTCGGGCATGAAGTGGCACATGACGACCCAGTTCCTGCCCATGCACCGTGCGATGCTCACGGAATTCGAGGCCGAGCTGCTCAAAGTCGCTCCAACTCTTTCTGGACTTCCCTTCTGTGCGACTCCTCCAACCTTCGCAATCAAAGGATGTTTCACTCACCCAACCAACGTGTACAGGGGACGAGTTTGCCGACAGCAGCAACCCGCTCAAGTCCAAGGTGTTTGGGAACCCGGGCCTGGCCGCCATGGTCGCCGGTCCACTGGGCACGCCCTTTGCGGGACTCAAGGACGACAGCAACCAGCTGGTTGCGCGTGATCCGTGGTCGTCCGGTTCTGGATTATTTACGTGGATCCCGCAGGGCCAGGTGATGGCGGCGGCGCTCACTGCGTACAAGACGTTTGGGGAAATGTCGCATGCGATTGAACTCACCCCGCACAATGTGTACCACGGACTGGTCGGCGGGCATATGGGCGACCCGTCCATCTCGCCCGCAGATCCGCTTTTCTACCTGCATCACGCGTACATTGACGCGTTGTGGGCCGGGTGGCAAGGATCAGCGGCGGCGCACACGACAGACCTGACTGTTCCCGGCACCTCGTCAGGCGACGTTCAAGTTCTCGCGACTGCGGGCACGGTGCTCTACGAAAAGCAGTACACCAACACCGACATGCTGTATTACCGTCAGCGGCTGTGCTACGAATACGTGTTTCCAGCGACTCTGAGCCCCGCCCAGCGCGCGATGCGAGCCATGAAGGCGCTCAAGGACGTTGATGTACTGACTGGCAGCAACACCAAAACGGATGCCTCGCAGCAGCAGCAGCAGCAGTCAGCTTCAGTTTTCACGACCGTGACCATGACCGCGACTGGGTCGACCACAAATGACGGCAATAAGGAGACCATGGCCATGGAAATGACTACGACCACAACGACCCTTGTTGCCAACAACAACAACAACAACAACAACAACAACAACAACACGGACAGTACGCCGTTCCGCGCCGTGGACCCGGTCCCGATCTCGATCCTGAAGCAAATGATGCCTCAGGGCGACGAGATGATGATGACGATGCGCGTCAACGAGTGCGCGGTCGCGCTGAATGCGGCCGCTAAGCACCTGAACGACCAGGTGGCGGAGGCAGTAGCCAACGAAGGCGTGCCGGCTACGGTGGCGGTGGCACAGGTGGTAGACATGCACGACGTGCACGTCGAGGCGCGGGCGTACTTTGCCACCCAGGTCAAGGACGACTACCGGGACTCGGCAATTCCTGCTGTGCAGCAGCAGGCGGCGCTGGTGGCGACGTCACAGGGATCAGGGGCTGGGCAAGGGGCGGCGGGAGGTGCGGTGGCAATGTTGTCGGGGGCGGCGGTAGCGGCGCTTCTCCTCTGAGCTGAGTGCTCGTATACTTGTGTGGGTGTGTGGGTGTACTTTGTACGTGTGTCCGTTGAGTTCGAGTGTAAAATTCTATAAGATTGGGGTCGGCCATGCCCGATCCGTTTTCAATTATATATATATATTTTTTTCGCCATCTTCTCATTCACTACCGCCCAGCGTATAAAAGTCATTCGTCCACATCGGTCCCCCCCCCTGTTGTCCATACAAAAGTCACAAATAATAACAAATAATGGGCAATCCTCGCGGCGCACCTATCCACAATCCGGCCATTGCCGCCACGGCCGAGACCAAGTTGCGCGAACTGTTTGAGAGCTCTGCCCGCACCCATGCCGAGCGCGCGGGGCTGGCCGGAATGCGCCGCCCGCCCGGTTCCGAATCGATGGCCGACCTCATGGCCATGTTCTCATCCCGCACGACTGATGCTGCCGAAGGCCGGAGCGAGTTTCCGTTTGGTCGTCGACGCAGCCACGGAGGGAGCGGTGGTGGGAATGGTGGAAGTGCCAGTGGGAACGATGGGGGTGCCGTTGAGAACAGTGGTTCCGAGGCGCACGCCAATGGCGCGATGGACTTTGATACGTTCGTTGCTCGCATCGACACCGCCGACCCGTCGGTGCGCCGGTCGTTTGACGTGATTTACTCGGTACCTTCCTCTTATTTCTATTCATGGTCGGTCCGATGTGGTCGGCCAGTCAGTCACTTCATTGCGGCCTAAATTCAACATAAAAAAAGGACACCCGCCATCGCATTGACATGGAAAATCTCTCGGCTCGCTGGCGCACGGATCCCCGCCGCCAGGACTCGGGCCGGACTCAACTGGCGTCGTTCTTTGGCCGCCGCGAGGACGGCACCAGCTCCGAGAGCGACGACAGCGTCTTTGACGATTTCGCGATGGGATCGGGTATGCTCTGGAACTCGGCCGTGGGCGCCGACGGAGGTGGATCGGACCAGCCACTGCCCGTGTTTGGATCGGTGGCGCCGCGCGCTCGTCTGGCCCGCCGTCGCTGGGTGCCACTCGGAGCCCCCGAGTCCTTTGCCGCCGCCGCACCGCTGCCGCCGCCGCCGCCGCCGCCAATCCCGTTCACCATCCCATCATCATCTTCTTTGTCATCGTTTGCGCCGCCCATGTGGCCGATCCTGCCACCGGCTCCGACCCGTCCTCCGCCGCCCCCTCCACCCAACGCTCTGTCGCAACTTCCCCTGATGCCCATGAGCATCGATCCCGGACCAGCGCCGTCGGTCTTATTTCAGCAGCAGCACCAACATCAGCAGCAGCTGATGGTCCAGCGGCACCAAGGCCAGCAACAGCAACTCCTTCAGCGGCAGCAAGAGCAGACGCAGCGGCGCATGCGCCACCAGCAGCTCCGGCAGATCCGGGACCAGCCGCCGACGTCGATCGCACAAGCGATTCGCGATGCGATTCACGCGGTACGGTCCACCATGGACCCCCCTTCGTCGACTTCAGCATCGGCGTCGGCGGCGACAGTATTGGCGGGAATCGCACCGGAGGCAGCGACGTCGCGTGCGCGGCGTGTCGGCGGCACCGACACCATCCGCCATGGCACCACCATTGGCCACGGCGACGACACGGAAACACATATCTTTTCGGTGGTCATTCCGATCGAGTCGCTGAACAATGGCGGCGGCGGACCAGCAATAGAGACTTCCTTGGCGGTGGACGGCAGTGGCGAGGGGTCCGTGCAGTCTCCCTTCACGGGCGCCTCCACAGCTGGTACCATGTCCGTGCAATCGATGCACGAGTTTGCCCAAGAGACCGCACAGGCCATTGCGCAGGCGATCGCTCGGCATCGTCAGCAACCGCAGCCCAATTCGCCACAGGTTTCGGCGGTGGCGACGGCGACGGCATCGTCTTCTTCAGGATCGACGACAGGCGCAGCCGAGTCAACGGATCCCCGCCAGCGTGACCGTCCGGCTACGGCGGCGCTGTCCATGGTCCCACCATCATCATCGGCGGCAGCGGCCTCGAGCAACACCGAGACGGGCCAAGTCGCTGCAGCAACGCCCTCACAAGCACGCGCCACCCGACGCACGGTGCGCCGGACCCAAGTCCGCCGAAACCAGTCGGGAGGAGGCGGCGGCAGTAACGGGTCTGCCGGTGGCGCTGGTGCTGGCGGTGGGAGCAGCGCGTCGGCGGCCAACTGATACACGCACCAGGGGCCAAATATACACACGCACATTCCATCCAAAAGTGAATCTATTTTTTTTTTCTATTCCATTGTCGTCGTACTTTAGTAAAAAAGAGGGTATTAACCGGAGCTTGACTTTCTGGCATTCCACGCGTCGAGGGCCACTTCCGCCATCTGCTGTGCCGACTCGGGTCCCAGTTCGTTGACCATGCTTTTGAACATGCCCGTCCCACGAATAAACGCGCCCGTGTCGGCACGCACCGTGTCGTTGGGCTTGTCGCCCATTGTTAGAAGCTCGTGCGGGTGGCCCGACTCGGCAACTCGCCCGCTTTCAATCACTAGCACCCGGTCGTAGTCGGCAATGGTGCCCAGCCGGTGCGCGACCGTGATCACCAGGGTGTCGCGCGGTACTTCCGTCTTGAGCGCGCGCTGGATCACCGCGTCGGACCGGACGTCGATGTTGGCGGTCGCTTCGTCGCACACTAGGACTTTGGCGTTGCGCAGGAGCGCTCGAGCCAGGCTCAACAACCTGTCATTTTGGTCAGCCAGTGTATATGCGATCTGGTAAAGTGAGAAAACGTACTGCCGCTGCCCAGAACTAAAGTTGGCTCCACCGTAGTCGACACGGCCATCGAGCTTGCCGTCCATGCCCTCAATCACCGACTTGAGCTCGACACTCTCGAGTGCTTGCCATAGACTCGAGTCCTGGTACTCGCCGAGCGGGTCTAAGTTGAATCGCACCGTTCCACGAAACAAGACGGGCAGTTGTGGAATGATGGCAAGGTTGCGACGCAATTGCTCGAGCTTGAGCTTGGACGTCGGGTAATGGTCCAGATACAACTCGCCAGAGAACGGATGCAGCCGAAAGATGGAGCTGATGAAGGTGGATTTGCCGGCCCCGGTGCGGCTGTTTAAACCAAGGAAGTGAGAGCCATTACAACAGGCAGCAGCAAAAAGTGAACATACCCTACAATAGCAACACGATCGCCCGACTTGAGCGTCATGTTCCAGTCCGCCAGGGCCAGCGGGCCGCCCTTGGTGTAGCTCATGGACAAGTGCTTGGCCTCCATCACGCTGGTCTTGGGCCAATCGGCCGGCGGCGGTGGAACAAGCTTCAATGTCTCGGGAACATCCGAGTTCACCTCGTCCACCTCGGCCTCAGACGGCGCATCGCAGTACGCATACATACGTTCGATGCCCACAAATGCGGTTTCAAGATCCACGACACTCCGCACCACCGAGTTCATCATGCGCGACAGCAAAATCGTGTACGCCAGCGCCATGCCCGCGTTCACGGGTGACAGTCGTCCGTACCGTGCAATCAGCATGGCCACCAGCGCCGACGCTCCAATGAACAACGACAGGTACACTTCGGACCGGAGCGCAAACCACCGCGAACACGTTTGCATGTGCCACAGAGCCCGCGAGTTGCGGTCCACGGCGGCCAAGAACCGGGCGCGGAAATTGGCCTGCGCGGCGTGCGCCCGGATCACGGGCAACTTATCCACCGTCTCGGCTATCTCCAGCACGACGGGGGCACGGGTCAGAGCTTCCATCTGGCGCAGCTGCCGCTGGGCGCTGATGAACCGGCTGCGCAGCGAGAAGATGCCGAGGCCGAGAATGGGGAGCATGAACGCCATGATGGGGAGCATCGTTACCACGGTGGCCAAGATGCCCCAGGTGTCAAATAGGAGGAGTGCCATCTCAAACAGCAGGTCACACAGCCTTTCGTCGACATCGTCTTGGTCCTTGGAAACCACACTGATCATTCGACCTTTTTTTGTATTTGATACCATGTTAGGCTGTTGAAAATATAAACGAAGCCCTGTGCGTACCCGATGTCTGCGTCATAAGCCAGGGCATGGACGCATTCATGATGCTGTAGATCATCTTGTTGCTGAGCGTCTTGCTGGCATGCAAGACCACTCCAAAAAATACCACCGCGCGAGAGTACGCGACGAAAATGGCGGCCAGGGTCAGGCCCAGAGTGAGTTTGAATCGCCCCGTATTCGACCTCTGCACCTCCTCCGGCATATCGGCCCATGTCGCCAGCGCCCATTCGGTGGAGGATGAGTTGATTTGGGCCAAAGACAAGAGCGTGCAGCAGGTGGAGAACACCATGACGGGCGTGGGATCAAAGATGAAGCGGCGGATCTTCGACCATCGGAGGTTTCCTTCGGGGGCCACGTCCACGTACTTAAGCGCCACACTGGTGGCCCTGGTCTTTTTTTTGATTGCGTCGCCTTCGTCGCCACCGTCGCTGCTCAGCGGCGCAGTGTTGTCGGAGCTACCTCCCGTGGTTAAACTGCCAAGCGACGCGCGCCTGCGCAGCTCGGACATGGACACCACCGACGATTTCAGCACCAGCGGTCCGGGTACACCGACACGGCCAATGACACCTTGTTTCTCGGACTCGAGCGCACTCGCCACCTTGTTCTTGGCCTCCCATTTCTTCAAGTACTCGATCCAGGCGCTGTTGTGGCGCACATTCGTGACCATGGATTTGCCATCAACACTAGCAACAAAGTCTTGCCACGTCGCAGTGCTCGAAACAGTCCCATGCTCGACAATTGCCATGGCATCGCAGCGGCGGGCAAATGCCAGGCTGTGGGTGATGAGAATGCGCGTAACGCCCGTCAAACTGCTAATGGTCGCAAACAGCCGCTGTGCGACCTTTGGGTCCACGGCGCTGAGCGGGTCGTCCAAAAGCAGGACCGGCGCGCGGGAGTAAATGGCGCGTGTCAGGGCCAGTCGTGCGCGCTGTCCGCCCGAGAGCATGTTCCCGCGCTCGCCCACCTGCGTATCAATCCCATGCGCCCATGCCTTGACATCCGAGTCGAGCTGACACATGCTAATCACCTGCGCCAACCAAATCGGGTCCAAGGGGCGGTCAAACAAGATGTTTTCGAGCACAGTGCCTGACATGACAGCCGGGTTCTGGGTCACGTATCCAACCAGCGATCCCGACAAAAGCGAGCTGGTCGCAAGCGCCGTTCCGAGTGCCGACGGCGTAAAGTGCGAGCTGGCGGGTGCCAGCGGCATTTCACCCAGCAACGCCGAGACCAGCGACGACTTGCCGCTGCCCACGGGGCCCGTGATGGCCGTCAGCGACCCGGCCGCAAGGTGCAAGTGCGGGACACGCAGCCCGAACGTGGGCTCGGGCGGCTCCGGCTGCGACATGTCCAGGTCGTTCCCCGCCATGTCCCTTTTCATGATCGCGCGATCCTTGGCACCGTACGAGAACTCGGCCGGCCACTGGAACACAGCATTGCGCACCGTGATCGGCGTCGGCTTGCCCAGAGTATCGAATCCTGGCGCAACTGGACCTTGAATTGCCTCGAGCTCGGTTTGCAACAGGTACGCGGTGATGCGCTCGAAAGCGACATTGACTTTGGCGCCGGACTTGACCGCGAGCGGAAACATGTCCCCCATAGTGCTATTGATGCCGTCCCATAAGTTACTGCACATGAAAAACTTTTCGGCCGTGAATGGAAACCCGGCGAAGATGCATGTTGCCAGCGTGACGAGGCCGATCGTGATTGTAAATACGAAGGATGAGGCCGACATGGCTGCGTCCACAAGAAATTGTCTAGACGGATATTCCCATTGATTTTTTGCTGTGAGATCATTATGCTTTTACTGGGAAGGCTGATCGTACCTATGCAGTGATTGGAGCTCGCGCGAGCGAATGAGATTGACACGATCGATAAATAGCTTTTGCCAGAGGTTTCTGTTTTTATCAAGTCATAGAATGCCCTTAGTCGCAAGATCGATTTCCAAAATAGAAAGTGCGTACACTTTGATCACAGTCATACCATGGATAATATCTGTTACAAGCTTGATCCGACTATCGCGCCAGGTGACGGCCGCGCGACGGAAATAGTCGTACATTTGCGCCGCCAAGAAATTCTGGATCCCAAGCAAGAGCACGCCCACCAGGACAATAAAAGCTGGCCATCCAAGCTCAAAGTACAAGATCCGGAGACCCAAGACCAAATTAACAGGGGCGATCCACAAGAAATGCCCCTGGGCGCAAAACTGGTCGAGGGGCGCCAGTTCCGTGGACACAAACGACATGAGCATTTCGTTCCCAACCGAATACGTTGCCAGCCGCGTCGCCTTGTCAAATACCAGGGCGAAAATCGCCGCTCGAGTCTGCGTGCACGCGTTCTGAAGCCGGTAGCGCGACTGGTGCCACATTTGCGTTCGGATCAAAGCCGCTACCATGAACCAGAACGCGGTGAGGACGCATCGCCGGACTTGGCGATCGTGAATGAATTGCGAAAGGCTGGCTGGAAAGTCATGGGTGTGGGCTTGCATGTGCTTGACTTCTGCAACGATATGGCCCTGATCCAGCCCAATTCATTTTCTTTGAGTTTGATGGCAATTCTAACAGTTAAAAACTTGTGGAGAGGTATACCAGGAGCAAAGCTTGCGAGATCACAGCCAGCAACTGACAAAAACTCATAAAGCCAGTGAGGAAAATAGTATTTTGGTGAATCTTGCAGAGAACTCGGCCGAGCCGCGGCTGGATCGGGGGCGAGCGCGAGTTGCAGTACACCAGCTCGGCGTCCCATGCTTTCTTTAGCACGTCTCCCACATATTTGGTCGTGAGTTCTGGCAAGAGCGGAAAGAGGTGGTCTTCTTGGATTGTAGCCCGCTGATCGAGCAGCGGGGTAATCCATCCGAACAGCGAAGAAGGCATTGGCAGAACTGGCTATGAATGGTTGATTCCCAACCAACCAAAAAGCAAATGTTGTGGTTTATAAGAGAAGCGTGGTAGCGGGAATTGGCCGGGCCTTATATTCAAAGGATTAAAACCTGCTTGCTTGGAGGAAAGAGAGGTGATCGTTCTCACAGTACAACACTCATCTTGTCCTCCCCATCCCCAACATATACTGCTAGCGCCACGACAGCAAATCTGGGTGGCAAAGAGAACTCAATTTGGAATTATTTTTCACACGACAGAAACCAAGGGAGCAGAGGACTCCCACTGCGGAAGATCAAAGAGCAGTGGCGGGCGCGTGATCTTGGTCGTCTCGACCTTTTGCACCAGCTTAAAGATGCCCGATCCGATCGGCATTGGGATACCCATGATGATGCACTCGGAGACGCCCTCGACCGGGTCGCGCTTCGAGTACAGCGACGCGTCAAACAAGTGGTCGGTGGTCTTTTCGAACGACGCCAGCATCAGCACGCTGTCCTTCATCTTGGAGACGCCGAACCGGGTGATTCCGAGCACCTCGCCCTTGAACGTCATGACGTCGGCCAGCAGCATCACGTGGCGCGGATCAATGGTCATGCCGTGCGTCGACATGGTGTACTGGATCTCATTGATGATGGTCCCGCGCGCGGCCTCGATCCCCAGCACCTGTTCCACCTCGACAATGTGGTTCGACTTGGTCAGCTCGCCCACCACGCCGTCCGTGTTCATCACTTGCCGCAGGCCCAACCCCTCCACCAGGAGATCATACGCGGGCCCGCCCGCCGGCTTGTCGGACGGCGTCTGCGACTCGGAAATCACCGCGCGCCGAATCGAGCCGTACCCGTTGACCAGCACGTCGGGCAGCACGCGCTTGTAGTGCAGGAGATCGGTCATGTTGTCGGCCATGACCACGATCGCCCGCCGCTCCGGGTACACGCACACTTGCGACGGCGCCAGCTTGAGCAGTTTGGTGGACACGAGCGAAGAGTGGATGGTCCCCAGGTGGATCTCGAGTTGGAGCGCGCGAATCACTGCAAAGTCGATGCGGATCTCGAGGTGCGCGCTCTGCGAGCAGTACACCAGGTCAATGCAGTGGGCAATGTCGCCCAGCCGCGTCTTTTCGATCCGGCCTTTCACAATGCGCGCGGCCGTCTCGGACTCGCGCGCCACCAGCCGCGCGGTGATGATGGGTGTGGCAATGGCCTTGGCGGCGTTGATAATTTCCTTAATGCGCGGGACACCCAGCGTCACGTTCATGGACGCGACACCGGCGAAATGGAACGTCTTGAGCGTCATCTGCGTCCCGGGCTCGCCAATCGACTGCGCGCCGACCGCCCCCACCGCCGATCCAGGCTCAATCAGCGCTTTGCGGTACTTGCGGCGGGCAATGTCAATGAACGCCCCGAGCTGTGCGCGCGTGATCGAAAATAGCTGGTTGGCCTTTTGCACTGGGTACTGGTCCAGGAGCACCCGCAGCGGCGCCGCCACCTTGGAATCCACGAATGTCAGCAGCGACGAAATGAACATGTCCGAGGTTTCGCCCGCCCACGACGTGGTGGTCGCGCGCACCGCGTCCATGATCTCGTCCGGGTGCAGCGGCGTGTCGCGAATGTGCTGCGTCGAGTGCATTGCGTGGCGCAAGTTGCGCGCAAACTCCACGGGCTGGTTGTCGCCCTCAATGTTGGCTGGGTCGAGGCCGTCGTCGCCAAACACAAACTGCACGACTCCACCGGATGAGTTGCGCACCGTCTTGTCGTAATGCGCCGTCAGGTCCTCGAGCGCCTTCATCAGTCGACGCTGCATGTAACCGGTCTCGGCGGTCTTGACAGCGGTATCCACGAGACCTTCACGACCCGAGACGGCGTGGAACAGGAACTCTGTAGGCGTGAGGCCCGTGTAGAACGAGTTGCGCACAAAGCCCTTGGCGGCGGGGAGCTTGGACCGCTTCGGGAAGTGAGGCAGCGACCGCTCGTCGAATCCGTCAGGGATACGGGACCCGGAAATAATCTGCTGTCCGACACACGCCACCATCTGGCACACGTTGATTTTGGATCCCTTGGACCCGCACACGGACATGATGAGCGGCGCATTGTACTTGTTGAGCTCCTCCATGCACAGCTGCCCCGCCTGGTCACGAATCTTGGACAGCACGCCCGAGATCTGGGACTCGAGGGTCTGCTCGGCGTCGCACCCGGCCAAGTTCTCGAGCTGCCCGCGCTTGGACTTGTCAATGAGGATATCGCAGTCGCTGTATCCCTTGCGCACCATGTCCTCCTTCTTGTCGGTGAGCGACCGTCCCGGCTGCACGTCCTGAATGCCGATCGAAAACCCTTGCTGGCCGAGCCACCGCGCGCAGAACCGCGCCAGCCGGTTCATGCACTCGGCCGCGCGCACGGGGCCAAAGTCACGCAGCGCCACGTAAAACACGCTGTCCTTGTTTCCGTCGCCCACCACCGCCTTGTCCCACACGCCGCAAAGCACCTCCGAGTTCTGCACCACGAGCCAGCCGTCCTCGGGCGACATTTCGGGGACGTGTTTGGCAGTGGAGCCCTTCTTGGGGGGCACGTACGAGCGGGTCTTGGCCTCGAGGTTGACCATGATGGGCGAGTGCTTGTTGGGGCGCAAGAGGCACGAGAGCAGCTGCTTGCCCGACCAGAGCCGCTGCGGCTTGAAGATGCACGGTGGCGGGAGGTCGAATTTGATGTCGCCCTGCATTAATTTTGTCATGAGTATTTATGTCACAAAATATGTTGAAAACAAGTGAAAACATACCATAAACAAGAGCATCTGGGTGATCTGAATCCGATCGAAAAACGCGTCCTTGCGCGACACCAGGTAACTAGCCGTGATGAAATCCTGGGTGGCGGCGATAATGGGCTCGCCGTTCCGCGGGGTGACCAAGTTATTCTTGACGCCCATGAGCTCGAGCGCCTCAGCGCGTGCCTCGTCCGTCTGCGGCAAGTGCATATTCATTTCGTCGCCGTCAAAGTCGGCGTTGTACGGCGTGCACACGCACTCGTTGAACCGGAACGTGCGCCATGGTCGGATCTTGGCCAAGTGCGCCATGATTGACAGCTTGTGCAGCGACGGCTGCCGGTTGAACAGCACCACGTCGTCGTCGCGCATGTGCCGCTCCACCACGTCGCCAATGCGCAGGTTCTGCGCCACCGTCGCCCGGTTTCCAAACTTGAGGAATTTTTTCAGACCCGTCGACGACTCGACCACATAGTTGGCGCCCGGGTGGTGCTCGGGGCCTGTGCGGACCAGCCCGCGCAGGTACTCGATGTTGTGCGCGGTCGCGCGCTCGGGGAACGTCAGCACCTTGGCCACGTGCTCGGGCACCGCCACTTGGTCAATGCGCATGTTGGGATCGGGCGAAATGACCGTGCGGCCCGAGAAATCAACGCGCTTGCCCGAAAGGTTGCCGCGGAATCGGCCCTGCTTGCCCTTGAGGCGCTGTGAGAAGCCACGGTGCCGCTTGTTGTCGGGGTTCTGTGCAATCTGCAAGGGCAGTCCCGGCATGTCCGAGTTGATGTACAGGCCGGCGGCAAAGTTCATAAAGTCCCATTGTTCCTGTTCAATCATTTTTATTGAGAGATCAAGTGTGCAATCCAAGTCAGGGAAAGAAAGAAAGTAGCATACCATGATGCCAGAGAGGGGCTCGCCCTTGGCCAAGTTGTTGCGAATCAGGGCATTGGTGTAAATGATCTCCACCAGCTTGCCCGTCAGTGAGTCTTCGTTACTGCGAGTTAAATGAATTGAATGAATGAGGTTCTTTCCAAACGAGAAAAAAGGACAGGGACATACCTCTCCCCTTCGTCGCGAGCAACACTGGGACGAATGACCCCAGGTGGGACCGGTAAATACGTCCACAGGTAGTCTTCGGGGCGGCCAAACTCGGGGTTCATGCCCAGCAGCTCCACATCCTCGTCCGAGATGGCAACAAACAGCTGCAGCACCCGCAATGGGTGCAGCTCGTCCTGCGCTTTCCCGAGATGGGCCGCCAGTTCTGGGACGGCCGAGATGACGGGGGCAAACGATCCCTTCCATTCTACGTGCGCGTCCGCATTGGACTTGGCCCGGAACCGATCGTGCGCGATCTTGAGCGGGCCAACCTTTTTCACCACTCCATTGGGCGCCTTGCAGTACGGGCACAGCGTGTGCTTGCGGCAGGCAGTGTTGAGCAGCTTGAGCATGCGCAGGCGCGTCATATTGTCCATGCCAGGCGTCCGGAGGCGGCGCAGGTACGAGCGGCGATCGGTTTCGGAGAGCATCACGCGGCTGCAGACCTGTTTTCAAGGAAGTGAGCAAGGACGGGACCAACCATTAAAGAAATCTACGGTACCTTGCAGATGTTTTGCAGCGTGGTAATGATGGCGCGGAAGTAGCCAATGTGGAACAGGGGCAGTGCCAGGCGAATGTGGCCAAAGTGGCCTGGGCAATCGGCGAGCTTGTTGCCGCAGGTGTTGCATTCGGCCACCTTTTCCGACGGGCCAAGACGCAAGTCGAGCGGGCCATGTGGGACAACGCCCTGCCGGCTCGAGTCCACGAATTTAAATGTCTCTGGCGCGACCACCTCGACCTCCGAGTTGCGCACGATATCGGCACGCGAGGAGACGCCGAATTGGATGTATTTGCTGTGTGTTGTGTGATTTCAAGGTCAACAGCGACTTGCCACTGGTTGGTTGAACGTTTGCGTACATTTTCTTGGGCACCTGGTCCAAGACCGGGAGCAGCGACTTGGGCGCGCGCATTGCTATTGCTGGTCCGTGTGTCCAATTTTGTTGTTGTTTGATTGCTGCACGAAAAGAGAGAAGCGGTTTAGCGCACGATGAGATCGACATGACTCTGCAAAATTCTTGTGGTGTATGGTATGTATTTCTTGCGAGATGCCCAAAAAATCCCTTTGAAGTGCAAAAAAACGACTAGTTACTTGCGCTGGGTCGCAGCAGCAGCACCCATAGCACTTGAGAAACCAGTCATGAACCCAGGTTCTGCTGCGGCCGATCCACCACCACCCTGGAAGTAAACAGTGCCAGCGGGGAGCGACCGGGTGCGGGCCACATCAATCTCCGACAGCAGGATGGACGCAGTGTGCGGACCCTTGACCTGATCGTAGGCGGCGGTGAGCGCAGCCACCTCGGCAGCCTTGGCGTGGGCCATCATCTCCACCTCGCGCGCGCGCGCGGTCGCCAGCTTGATGATATTGTCGGCGTCCTGCTGCGTGCGCAGCGCCGACGCCTCGGCCTCGGCCTTGGCCACCTGACGGGCCCTGGCCTCGGCAACAGTGACCAAGTTGGCGGCGTCCTGTGCGGCAGCCATGGCCGACGACTCGGTCTGGGCCTTGGCAACCTGTACTTGCTCGTAGTATTTGGCGTCGGCGGCCTTGGACCGCGTGTAAAACTCGGCGTCGGCCAGGGCTTTGCGCTGCGACGTCTCGACCTCCACCACCCGCAGCTTGCCGCGCTCGGTCTCGATCTTGATGTGGTTCTCGAGATCGATTTGGGTCGCGCGCATCTGGTTCTGCAGCACCGCCTCGGCCGCCTTTTCCAAGTCGCGGCCCAGGGACCCGTCGAGCTGCCGGTCCAGCACCTCGAATGATTCGACCACCACGCCGTATTGCACCGCCTGCTGCGTGAGCTCCTGCATGCACTCGTGCTTGAACGTGTCGAGCCACGGCACCACGTCGTGGTCAGGGACATCGGACGCCACCGCCTTCTTGGCGCGCATAAACTGTTGGTACGACAGCCGCGAGACCACGGCGTTGACCGCCGACTGCGCCGGATTCACCAGCGCCGCAAACGCGTCGTTGTAATGCGGGGCCAGCAGCAGTGCCTCAGCCAGGCGGTACCGCAGGTTGACGTGCAGTACGACCGGTACACCTTCAAGCGTGTACGCTGGCTTGGTAGCGAACGTGGTCTGGCGCTCGGCCAGCGAAAAGAATCCGCGGAACGTCGTGGTCGGGTTGGTGATGACGTGCTGTCCTGCCGGCAACTCAATCAGCCGCTCGCCCTGCTGCAGGATGAGCACCGACGACACGGGCACGTTGAAGAACGTGGCCACGGTGGCGTTGACGGCGACGCTGTTTTCGGCCCCCACACGCGCGCGCACCTCCTTCTTCCATCCGATGGTCTGCTTGGTCGACGACTCGACCACCGCGCACTCGGCGCCCAAGTCCAGCGTGTCGACCACCTCGATGATGCGGAACCGGCCCTCGGCGCCAAACGCCGCAAACCCGCCGTTGCGCACGCAAAAGATCTGGTTGGTCGGGGACTGGATCACCATGCACTCGCCCTGCCCCACCTGGCCGTACGTGAGGCCCATGAAATCGACGCACGCCGTGACCGACCGTTTCCCACACCACGAGTGCGTCCACGAAAAGTTGAAGTACCGGCCCGGTTTGGTGACGATCACGGGGCGGCCCGCGTACGAGTACAGGCCAATCTGTCCCGGTTCCACCGCCCGGCCAATCAGCGTGCGCGCCTTCTTGTGTGAAATGAGCCGGTGCTGGCCCGAAGCAATAAGGCGCTTGTCGAGCTCCTCGAACGCGCGCATCATCGAGCCCAGCCCGACATCGACAAAGTACGGGTGCTGGTGCACGGAGGGGGGCACGGACCAGTCGTCGGTACCTTTTTATATGAATGTCAATTATGTGACGTAATGCAAAAATATGGGAAATGCACAATACCATCGCCCTCAATACCCTCAACGAAACCGCGATCCGTCTTGAATCCGCGGGGATGGGCGGCAGCGTCACCGTTGGATGAACCAGCATCGCCAGCGGCCACCGCAGCCCGGGGTTTGTACGGGATGCTTGGGGATGGGGGTGCGAGACCAGACATTGCAATGTCGGATGGCAATTGAGGTTTTGAGGGAGGAATGTTGGATAAGTTTTTCTCGTTCCTTGCTGGTGATACGGCTAAAAGAGATGGTGGAGGGAAGGAGGGCGACGGTGCTACTTGAAGCCTTTGCTTGGACCCTTGGTTCATAGCCTGCATTTGGCGTCGCAGCGTCCCTCTCGGTGACACGCCCTTGAGAAGGAAGTGGCGCTGTTTCTATTCCTAAAAAAAACCGTACAGTTGTTGGTGCCCTCGGCCCACGGACCCAAGCTCAGATATAGCGTGGGGCGCGTGCCCTCCTTCGCTTAACTTCTCGTTCACCGCACCCTTACCACACCGCCCAGCGCTGTTTAAAATGGTCAAAATCGTCCCCTCGTTCGTGGGCCGCGACACTGGAATAATCTTTTGAAAAAAAAAAAATGGGCGCCGCTCTGAGCAAATACAAGGACCTCCCGCTGGTCTCGCAGACGCAAAACCCGGTCGTAGTCATTGGCATCGAGCACGTACACCGCAACACTCAGTCGCTGCGCATTAAAGTCAGCGGCGACGAGCATGTTATCCGCGATTCAGTCACCAATGGCCCGCTGTACAAGCTGGCGAAGCGCGACAAGAGATTACGGCTGATGGACGCCAATGCCGAGACGCTCGCCTACGTTGCCTCGGATCCGATAGCAACCACCAAATTCGCCAAATACTTAATCCTGCCGCTGGAGACCGGGCAGCAGTCGGTTGGTGTGGCGCGGAATGCAAGGCTGTTGCAACTGAAAGTCTCGCGCAAGGCCGGTTTCTTTGTCACGGAAGTCATTGATCCAGCGTCGGAGCTCGTTGTTTATCACGTCAAGGTACTTTGATTCATGGAACTGGAAGAAAAGTGTGTGCTTACGAATGAGAAAAAAGGGAACCAACATGGGATTCCATTGCTACGTGTTCCTGGGTCCGACTAGCAAGGGGAGAGATGCAGAGGGTCCGCTGCTGGCCCGATCCACCAAGGAGTCCACCTGGATCAAGTCCATTTACGGTGTCGAGGTCGCCCCGGGTGTCGATCTGGCATTTGTGGTGGCGCTCATGGCCGTGGTCGAGAAGGTGCGCCGAAAGATCGCCGCTGCTGATTCGGCCGCTGCTGGGTGAGGACAAGTCGCTCATGTTGTACATTGTAAATTTTCGTTGTTTTTGAATACACAAAGTCGTCCAATCTGCCTGGCCCTCTCCATGCATCTGGTTCGCCACGTCAATAAGAAAGGCCAGGTCTGCAGCAGAGCAGCCAACACTTTAAAAGTGCCATGCATTTCCAGTCAAACCGCAAAAAAGGAAAATCAAAAAAAAATGGGCGCATGGATCAGCAACACCGAGGACCCCCTCACGTCCTTTACCGCAACCCCGCTGACGGCGATTGGCGAGAAACACGTCCGGCGCACGCCCACGACACTGCGCATCAAGGCTGCCGAGGGGATCTGGGCCACGGGCGACCACTACATCACTGAAGCCGACACGGACGAACCACAATACACGCTGGAGCGCATTGGCGACAAGTTACGAGTAATGCATGCCGACACGGGCAAGACGGTCGCGTACGTGGTGCTGATGAAATACGCGATGCGCAAGTCGGCGCAGTACCTGGTTCTGCCAGCACACGCGGTGCACACTCCCCTGGCCGACATGCACAGCGTGGCGGTGATGCAGGTGGACGTGGCGTTAGGTTGGTACCAGTTCACCATGGATGTGACGTCGCTCGTGTCGGGGCTCGCGATCCACGGCGTCGTGCACAACTCGGCCCGGTCCGCGAGGTTCTTTCACGGTCCCTCGGTCTTGCAGCAGGAAGCAAAGGCCGAGCTGATTGCCAAGTCTACGTGGGAATTCTCGTGGAAGTTGGAGAGCATTTACCGCCTGCAGGTGGCCGGCGGGGTCGATCTGGCGATGACGTCGGTCCTGGTGTGCATCATGAACCATGTGCGCGTCAAGATCGCGGGCGGTCGCACCGATACCTTGCCGGCCCTCCTCGGCTCGTGATATCCCTTTTTCTTTGTTGATTGACCGACCGACCGACCGACCGACCGACCAACCAACCAACATCATGAGATATGAAAAATGAAAATTCAAAGAAATAGAGTAAGTGCGATTGAATTTTCTAGGCCGCCGTTTCGTACGCGTCTGAATGGTGCGGTGCCCGGCGTCCGCGCGTTGGCGGCAATGGATCCTCACCACCACCACCACCACCACCACCACGCTCGCTGCGCCAGCGCGCATTCCCCATGCCTCCTCGATGATCAGCAGCACCATTCTCGCGCCGCGGTGATGCCAGGGCCATCATGTCTGCCGCTGCAACAGCGGGTGCTGTTGTTGCTGCAGAAGAGTACGGCGGCCGTTGCTGCTGCTGCTGCTGCTGCTGGTACTGCCGAGACTGAGGCGTGGACAATGGGGAAATCAAGATTGGTCGTGGGGGACGGTCAGCAGCGGCAACCGATGCGGGTCCTCCTGGCTGCCCAGACGGAGGAGGAGACCCAACGTTTGTGGTCGCAGTGCCGTAGAGCAGGCTCTCGAGCTGCGCGAGCATGTGCGGGTGGCGCGACTCGAGCACTTCGCGCGCAGCAGTCAAGGTGGCCGCTCGCGTCTGTGCGCGGGCATTGAACGAGCGGACGTGCTTGATCAGGGTCGTAAACTATTTCGTAACATACTTGGTCAGGAGACTCGCCCCTTGAAATGATGAAAAAAGGGGGACGTGCATACCTCATCGTACGAGAGCACCTGTCGCGCGGCGCGAAAGAATCCACGACCATCCACGGTATGCCCTGCAGCGGCACCACCCGCGGCACCACCCGCGGCACCTCCCGTGCGATCGGCCGTCGTGTCGTGTCCATTGATGTACGATGCCGATCCCACCGGCATCGAGACCGGTCGCCGTGAGGCTCCGCCGCCGCCACCGCTGCTGCCGTGATCAAACCCCGGCGGCGGTAAAGGTGCAGGGCTACGGGACCGTGATCGCGACTGCGACCGATCACGCGACGAGGAGGATGGCGGCTGCTGGTGGCGTGCAGGCGCGGTCGAGTCGGGTGCTGCCGTCGAGAAGCGGTGCTGCTGCTGCTGCTGTAGAGCATGGGGTTTGGTCCGGTGGTGTAATGCGGACATGGCGATGCGGCCGCCGCCGCCGCGGGTGGGTGACTGTTGGTAGGTGTAATGCTGGTTGGTTTCGAAAATCAATCCAAATGCTACTTGCGAGGCAGATCGATCTCGCACACGTACCAATGGAGAGGACGTATCGCCAACGTGCGAGTGCTGCTGCAGAAAACAGGGTCAGATCATGGCCAAGCTCTGTAAAGAACGAGCATACATCAAGAAGATCCGTCTTTCGAATCAAATCGGCCACCACCTGGTCCTCCTCGGCATACGACTCGAGGACTTGCTGCTTAAAAGCGTGCAATTTGCGCACTGCGACCGACATTTCGCCGATCCGCCGGTTGGCATCGGCCAAGTCGGCCTCGAGGCTCTGGATTCGCAGTTGGTATTCTACATCCAATGACTTTATATATTTTTTTCATTATCATATAAAGGAGATCATACATACCTTGTGAATCAGCGTCTCGGCGAGCAAGATCGGTGCGCAGGCCAAGGATTTCGGCGTCCTTGGTTGCGATCTGATGGATATTCGTTCAGTGCATGGAATAAATAAATGCAGTTGTTGAGTAGAAAAATACCATGCGAGCAAAGAGCGACCGGGCATGGTACAGTGACGCCTCGAAATCCTGCTCGAGATCGTCCATAGAGAGCGGCGCATCACGTGGGCCCGAGAGCAAGTGTGCGGTGGCAGCAACGTTATTATTGGCCGAGGACCGTGTCGGCGGTGGTGCGGTGGTGGAGGCCATTCCTGCTTAATTGAAATGTGAAAGAAATGCAAAAAGAAATGCAAAGGTGCGAATTGCGGCCAAGTCCCTCGAAGAGAAGCAAGGCCCCTTCGCTGCAACAAACACAAAAATGGCAGCACCAACGCGCGACTGGCTCAACGGCACCGTCGCCAAACCGACGCGTCTGCTGCTTTTACCCATCCAGAACGACCGGTGGCTCCTACAGCGCATTCTGTACAAGAGCTCCAATACCGTGCAGCGCATGCCACACTACCGGGCACTAGCGGGTCTGCTCCGGGTCCTGGCCCGCACTGACGCACCCCACCTGACACTGGAACAAGCTTTGGCCTCTGCTCTTGTTCCCGACGGGAGCCCGTGCATTCCAACCGCACTGGTCACGTCAGTGTTGCTTGGCCTGCGCAAACTGGTTCTGCTGGCGCCGGCACTGGAACGCCGGGCCCAAGCCGCGTTTTCCGAGACCGCGCGTGAGCTGGGAGCAGCACGGTACGGCGGGTTCTGCGTGATTGGTATGGCCATTGCTGCGCGTGCACGTGCTGTTGCGGTCGCGATTCTGGCGGACGTGCCGGCGATCTATGCGCGTCTGGTTGCTGAATGGAAGGTATATATGCTTTATAAGTATTGGTTGGTATATACTGATTTTGTTGTTCCAGCGGACATCGTCGTTGGCCAATGTGCAATCGAGTTTACGGAATTCGCACCTGCCCATGGCGATTATTGGTGGCGGCCGTAACGTGCGATCATCCTCCAAGAAGGGTCGTCTGCCTGGGCCGCATGCGTTGCGTGACCCGTCCTCGGGATCGGTGGTGATTGCGCGCCATGTAAGTGGTTCCACTGGCAATGAAGTCGACAACGATAGCGCACTCGACTCGCTGGACTCGGCGTTGTCACAACTGCCCACAGCGACACGGTCGTCGTCGTCCTCACCGCAGCCACCACCACCAACCGTGCCTGCCGTCGCCAACCTCACCGACCTGCCCTCGTTCTTTGGTGAGGCCGAACCCCTGCCAACATCATCCTCATCATCGTCCAACAAGCCATCGACAAGCGACACCAGCAACAGTAAAATGAAAAAGAAACGGCCGCTCGCCGATACGGTCACCGAACTCGACTCGAGTGCATCGCAGCCCGCGAAAAAGAAACGCAAGCTCGCCTCCACCTCCACCACTTCCGGCAAACCGAAGAAGACCAAAAAGACGACGACCCCCGCCGCCGAGCGCGACGAGATTGATGATCTTTTTGACTTTTAAAATAAATATAATTAAGAAAAAATAAAGATTCACGAGGACCGTGACCGACCACCATCAACATACTTGACGATAGCGCTCAGCGCCCAGACAAGCTCGGCCATTTTGCGGGCCTCGGCGACCAGCACCACCACGTGCGCCTTTTCTTCGGGCCGCAGGACCACGCCCATGCGCGCCCAGTCGCGGAACGTCAGCGTGTGCGGCGACGTGGCGACTTTTTTCACAAATGACTTGGTGCGCTTGTTGAGGAAATGGTTGACCATGCGGTAGTCGTAGTCATCGGTGGCGATCCCAAACAGCCGCAGGGTATAGTACCAGATGGCCTCGCGGAATGGGGCCGTGTCAATTCCGGACACGCCGACCGACGAGCCGCCCACGCTTGGGGTTGGGCCTGCCGTCGGTGCTGCCATTGCACCAGCAGTACTGCCGCCGTGGTCGCTGCGCGGCGTGGTTCCCGAGATGCTGCTGATGTCCTCACCACCGTCCGAGTCGATCTCACCCGAATCGCTGTCATACTCGCCGTCGTCGTCGTCCTCGACGTCGCCGGCCGAAAACACCGAGTAAATGGTCATGTGCCGGGCCTCTTCAAACTCGTCGTCCAGGAGCTCGCTCATCTCGGCGCCCAAGTACTTGCCCACAAGCTCCTGCCCGTGGTCCTCCCAGTTCCAGTCCGTGAGCCGCATCACCGAGTACTCGGGCGCTTTCACATCAAAGTCCTGGTGGCCCGATACCCCGTCGCAGTCAGCACCGGGCACCGTGAATTGCACCGTGAGCCGCGAGATGTCGTCGGCGTCGAGGGCTGGGTACGCGCCGGGCTTGGACCACCAGGTGCCCAGGGAGATAGGGGCGTCTTTGTCGCCGTCACGTTGCTCATCGCCGCCGGTGCCGCCAACGGGTGGTGCATTGTCGTGGTCCGAAAAGGGCGGCAGTGGTGGCGGAATGCTTTGCAGGAACGTTTGCTCGGCGTGTGGTGGCATCAGATCGCGGTCTGTCTCCGAGTCGGACATGTTGGCCACTTCAAGATTTCCAAAAACAGTCAAAATTCAGATCAGCAATGCAAAACAAAAAACAAAATCAACGTACTGTCCTGCGCCTCGCAATTCTCAAACAACTCCCGGCGCTGCCGAGGTTCCTGGTCGCCGCTGCCGGTCGCGCTTTCCTCGTCGTCGCTACCGGTGGCCGTCGACTGTTCGCGGAGCTTGGCAATCAGCTGGTCGGTGAGCGACAGCTCGGCCGGGGACACCAATCCCGAGGTGACGGCATCAAGGTGATCGTCGACGGCGGCATCGGTGATGGCGGGCGAGTCGCAACCGTCATGGCTTAGCGGTGCGGGATCAGCTCCATCCAAGGACACCATTTCGTCCTGCGGGGTCATTGTTACCAGCAACGACGATGGGGGAGCCGTGTGCAGCCCAAGGCCGATCGCAGCTGGTGCGGTCGAATCATCAACAAGATCGTCATCAACATCGCGCGCCAGAAACACGGCGCCGCCGGGCACGTCAATGTCGGGCAAGATGCCCATCCCGAACGCCATGGACGACTGCGCATGCGCCGACGCCAGAACCACCACTGCGTGCACCAGCTCGCCGGCCGACCACCCGTGGCCCGCGACCAGCCGCGCAACGTGGTCGGCCCGCAGCCGCCACGGCTGGTGCGCGAGAATGGCGTTGAATGGCGCCAGCGCCGCTAGCTTGGGCGGCACCGCTGCTGCCTCGGCGTTACTGTCACCACCACTCCCTGCTGCCGCATTCGATGTCAATAAGGTGCTGGAGGACGTGCGAGTACCCTGCGTGAGCCACTCGGCATACCCGCCCACGTGCAAAAAGTGTGCGCGCGACCGACCGGCCACCGCCACATTCCGCATCTGCGCGGCGCCCATCAGCGATGCGTACAGGCGCCACGTAGCCGGCAGCGGTCCTGGCATGTCGCGCACCGCGTGCGCGTGGGCCGCCTGTGCCTTGCGCAAGTACCGCGGGAAGTACGCGAGCACGCGGGCGGTGTGGTCGACGCGGGCGGTGGACGACGCGTGGAACGCGGCCGTGAGGGCGCCGCGCACATCGGCCGGGGTGCCATACCCGATGCGGCCGTGCGCCGCGGCCAGGTACGCTTCGTGGTCGGTGGCGGCCGGCAGCGGCACCAGCTGGTGGCGGGCAATAAAGTACGAGGGGGACGGGTGCACGGGCCGCGGGACAGGGAGCGCCGGGTGCTCGGCCACCAGGTCGTGCAGGACCGTCCGCAAACCGGTGCGTACGTCGGCGTAGGGGCACGTGGATGCCAGCCGCAGCAGCGTTAGCACGTGCAAGTGCAGCAGCGCGCGGGTTTCGGCCCGCGGATCGTCCGCCTCATCGTCGTCCTCGCCGTTATTGCCACGAACTCCGCCGCCTTGATGGTGGTGCTGGTGTTGTTGGTGCTGTTGGTGGTCGAGCGCTGCGGCTGTCAGGTCGAGATCGCTCATGGAGGCAACCACTGATGCAAGACCGCCACCGCCACTAGTGCTGCTGCCACCAGGTGGTGGAGGCGTGCTAGAGGCGGACAAGGACCCGAGTCGGCGCGGCACCGATGCCAGCACCGGGCCGGTCGTGGTGTGCGTATTGAGGCTGCTCGAGCGGTGGAGCAGAGCGGGCGAGCCGGGGAGAATGCCACTGGCCGAGGATAAAGAAGACGACGAATGCGCGGCGGCGGAGGCATGCGCAGCAGCATTTCTAGCCGCGGCACCGGCCGAAACAGAGCGGGTCAACAAATTTCCAGCGGCGCCCGACGACAGGGACGAGGACGAGTCGGCCGGAGTGGCAAGGAGCGGGGGTGGTGGAGACTCGGACGCAGGGCCAGGGCTCGCGCCTGGGCTCGAGGTCCGCGGCACCAGTGTGCTCGATGTCCGTCGCACGACCACCGACGCCTTGGGGTAGCACGAGTCGGCCCACGAGAAGCACACCTGGCGCACTCCCGCAAGGGCCGTGGCGCGCTGCGCGGGTGCGCTGGTCTGCAGAGACTCGAACAGCGCGGCGCGGAACCGCGGAGACGCCCGGTACCGCGCCTCGGCCGCAAGGGGCGGTGGCGGCGGCACGCCATAGGGGCGGCGCGAGGGTTGCCGAGGAGCGGAAGTCTCTGTCTTGCTGCTGAGAGCGGGATCGGCGGGGGCGCGCGGCGGGGGCGGCGGGTGCATGGCGGCCAGCATACGCTGCTGTGTCTTTGATTTCGTTCGTTCTTCTTTGACTGTGTCTTAGCTGAGGTTTTTGCTTTTTTATCTGGCCACGCTTTGCTGCCCAATGTGCTCGCACGGGTGGTGCCAATTCAAGCGTGATTTGGCGCTAGTCCGTGTCTTGGAGATGAGATGGACGGCGAAGAGGAAGCAAACCAAAAAGAGCAGGCGAGAAAAAATAAGAGGAAGTTGTTCTCAGCCACGTGTGAACAGTCACCGCTCGGCTCCCTGGCTCACTTCACATGAACGGATTCGTGCTGCTCCCACTCGGCGCCTTGCTCGGGGCACTCGACGTGGTCGATCCCATCGAGAATGCCGACACGTTCCCAAACCCGGCAAACGGATCCGCTGCTGCGCCCGCTGGCGCCGCTGACGACGACGAGAACGTCGATCCTGCTCCTCCAAATGGACTGGACGTGCTCATGGCTGATCCTGGCCCGGGAATGTACCCAGACGGCAAGGGCTGCCTGGGCTGTGCTGCTGCGCCTCCTCCGAATGGCTATTTTTCATTTTGGTGTGTGAGTCATAGAATTAGGCGGAGGACAAGGACTTGAGTGAAAAACGCGTACGGAAGATGCCATAGAGTAGTTGGGCACACCGCCACCGCCGCCGCCGCCCATTTGCATGCCACCCATCTGAGCGCCGCCCATTTGAGCACCGCCCATCTGAGCAGGCATACCTGGACCCATGCCGCCCATTTGCGCGCCAAACGGATTGGGAGTGGGACCGCCAAACCCGCCGCTACCGCCACCCATCATCATCATTCCGGGGGCACCGGCACCACCAAATGGACCGCCGGGCATCATCCCGCGCTGTGCCATCTGCTGTTGTTGCTGCTGCTGCTGGCCATACAGTGCCATAATGTCGGCCGCAGGACCAGTGCGCACTGGCTGCTGCTGCTGTGCCGGCGCAGCCGTGGCTGGGGCCGAAACAAAGTCACCAAACGGATTGGAAGAGGAGGCGGGTGCTGCAGCAGTAGCGGGAACGCCATACCCGGCGGGCCCGCCAAACGGAGAGGATTGCAACTGCATTTGCTGCTGCTGCGGCTGTGGCATGCCAAACTGCGGCGGTTGAGCACCACCATAGCCGCCCATGGCGGGAGCAGCCACCGGTGCGCCGAAACCACCGCCGCCGCCCATCATCATGCCGCCACCAAATGCAAGCCCACCCGCCGGCTGCATCGCGGGCTGCTGCTGCGCGCCGAACGGGTCCGATCCGCCCAGCTCGCCAAAGAGATCCAGCAAATCGCTCTTGGGCTTTGCGGCCGCCACGGGTGCCGCGGCCGGGGCCGAGAACTGGTGCTGCTGCGGTTGGGCAGCAGCCGCGGGCGCCGCGGGGGACGGAGCGCGGTACTGCTGGTGCTGCGATTCCTGGGCCATAAACTGCTGCGCGTACGCGTTCTGGTCGAACGCAGCGGCAGCCACCGCAGCCGGGTTCGCGGCCATGTACGCGCGCAGCTCGTCGGCGCGGTCCGTCATGTACACGATGGCGGCGTCCAGGTCGCCGTCCGACTTTTGCAGCGCCGCCATCACCACCGGCAGGTCGGTGAAGCCCATGTTGCGCAGCTGGCGCACCGCCGGCGCGTCGGCGCTGATGGTCACTTTGGCACCGCGCATCACCGTGCGCGAGTCCATGGCGGGACGCACCGGGGCCGTGAATGGCGTCGACCCGGCGGCAGCGCCGGCGGGAGGGTCACCCATGCCAATGATCAGCTCTACCGCCCCCTGCACGTTGCCCTTAGCCTGGTCCAGCGCCTTGAGGTTGTACGGATCGTACGTGAAACCCATGTCGTGTAACTGCCGCAGCTCGCTCGTCCACGGGTTGGCGGATCCTGGGCGGGCCGAGACAGAAGAAGAAGCTGCTGCTGCCGCCGATCCATACTATTTTATTGACGTGTGAGTATCGTGTGGCGTTTTCTCGCTGTGCCTGTCTGACTGTCCCTCGGCCCAGTTCCTTGGACTGTTACCTCCAGTCCAGACGACAGCGCAAAATAAATGCCGCATAGGATGGATACAACGAGGGATGGTGCACAATGGAAATGGAAAAAAATCATACGCCGCCAG
>MU624670.1:0-32712 GCA_025349905.2 Blastocladiella britannica
CTTGAAGTCGTCAGAGTTGGGCGTGCCGGGCAACTTGCCGTCGACCATTTTCAGGTCAAGTCCAATTCCAGAGGAAAATGAAGAAAAAATCCAAAGGAATCAAGGCAGCGGCAACGGCTTAGCCAGGCAACAATCCAGCGGAAAAAAGTGGGATTTTTTATTGCGGAATCGGACTTGGTGTTCAAGTTTGGCGGATTCTGGGTGACGTTACAGTTTCCTGTGGATAGTATCTTGCCCTGAAAATCCTGAAGCTTTTTGACAGTTCTCCGGATTTTGTTCTGGCTCTCCCCAGCCGTGAAAGAGTGAGGAAGCAACTTAAAAAATTGGAGGAATTAAAAATGCAATCCCGGTCATTGCGCAGCGCCAGCAGCAGTAGCAGCCGCGGAAGAAGACGATGAAGCAGCAGCAGAACTAGGTCCTGGAGCAGCGCTCATTGGGTCCGTGACCGACTTCAAATGGAGCAACCCGATTGGCATCGACTCGTCCTCGGGGGTCACTGTCGGCGACGATGCTGCCGGCCCAGATGCCCGAGCGGCGGTCGCCGCGTCTTCTTCCTCTTGTGCCCGGCGTGTTCGTTCTTCCTCATCCTGCAAGCTCGCCAGCATCGCCTCGCGCACCAGAATCTCCTCGAGATCGTCGCCGCCCAGGCCGAGCGCGCGCACGTACACGCGTTCCATCTGCCGCCGAGACATGCCGAGCGCCGCGGCCATGGCCATGGCGCCAGCGGCAGGGTTGGACCCGCGGCGCGACGATCCGGGGTGTCCCGTTGAGGTTGACGGTTGAGTGCCAGTCCCAGGGTCAGCACCAGACTCAAAGAGTAGGCGTCGCAGACGCGTTGCCGCGGCATCTTGGTGTTCGCGGAGCTGTGTGAGCTGACGCTCCTGCTGGAGTTTTTGAATGTAGCCGGGGCGAATGGCGTCCGACGTGACGGGTGCAGCGTCGGGCCCAAGGCCGTTGCTTCCTGCTCCTCCTCCGGGAGGCAGCGTTGGCGCTGTCGTCGCCGTCGTTGTGGACAAGGCATCCACGGATGCAACCGGTGGCGATGCACCGTTAGCGGGAGCGTCCGTATCAAACGACACGGTGGTCGCGGCCGGGTCGTCGGTGATAAATGGCAGGCTCGAGAGGATGGGTGGGGTGCCGATTTCTGCCAGCGCCGACGTCGAGAGCGACCGCGCCGGCCGCGTGTGGGTGGTGGCGGTGATGGTAAACGAAGTACCATAGCTTGGGCTCGTGCCGGCAACGATGGCGGCGGCGGCGGCGGGTGGCGACTGGGCCAGTGCGGGGTCCAGCGGCAGTGACGGGCGGGCAGACGCCGCGTCCGACTCAGAAGCGCGGCGGCTGACCGAGCCCGAGGAAGGCACCGACAGCAGATCCATGCCCGTTCCGGCGCTGCGAATTGTTGGCACCGGGACCGGAGCCGAGGCAGTAGGCCATGGTTCGGAATCGGCCGAGACCGAGACCAAGTCCGAGTGGGGAGGAGTTGGGAGAGTTGTAGGGGGCAGTGCGGGCGGCAGAGGCACGGCGGCGGCGGGTGGGGCGTAGGTGATGGCAAAGCCGGGAACGGCACAGTAGGGGCAGTCGGCGTGGCAGGTGGCGTCAGGGCGCTTGATCTGCACAAAGCACTCGGAGCAGATGGGCATCTTGCAGCAGGCCGAGTGGTTGATGTTGCTCGGGTAGTACAGGAAGCAAATGGGGCACTCCTAATGTTCATTTTTTGTGAATTAGTCTGTTCCATCCTTCCGCGACTCGACTCGAACCGACCGGCCAACCGATCGGCCCTCCTCGTCATCACGATATAAAAAAAGAGAGAGGACGTACCACGGCACCCCCAACAGTGGCAATCCAGCGCATGGCATTCTGCACCGCCCGTTCTGCCGCTTTGGCCGCGTCCACTGGTGTGACTCCAGGCTGTGTGGACGATGAAAGCGGCAAATTGTCCTCCTCGAGCTCGCGTCGGTCGGCCGCAGCTGCTAGACTGCGCACCTGGTCCTCGTCCACGTCATCCAGGCCGGCGTAGAATGGGGCCAGGCGGCGGGCACGGATCAGGTCGCGCACCACGTGCTCGTCGTAGTGGTGCGTGGCATGGTACAGGTCCCCTGCTGGCGCCACGCGGCCGCCGTCCACCACCTCGGACCTGTCCACGGGCGGAGGGCGTGCGGGTGACGCGGCAGAGCGAGAGGCGACGCCGTGGTGCCGGCGAGATGCTCGGCGGCCATCGCGCCCACTGCTACCGCTGTTGCCAGGCTGTTGGTTGAGTGCGGGCGAGGACCCGGCCCGCGGATGAGACGATGAAGGGGACGGAGAGTACGATGGCTGGGCGGAGGATCGTGTGTGGGGCAGCGAGCCCGGGTAGTGGCGGTGGTCCGTAGTTGCAGTCCCACCAGAGGCTGCGGTCGTAGGAGCAGTCGTTGTCGTCGAAGAATGGCCCCGTCGTGAGGACTGGGAGTGACTGTTGCCCATGTTATTGTTGTATTTTGTGTCCTTGAAGGTGTGTGTCTTTGTTGAGAGCAGCGTGTGTCCGTCAGGCAATTGGAAGAGAAGCGCGGCCGGGTGTGGCGCCCGAGAAGAGAAACTCAGCACGTACAGAAACGGAACCGAGTGACCCTACCAACCACGACCGACAGCCAAGGGCCTAACAACAACAGCAGGGACGCAAGCTTAAAAAGGCATACATAATACATTCTATTCCATTGGGTATCCGCCGCCACCACTGCTGCGATGGTACGAGCCCAACTCGCTCTCATGCAGCCGCTTCCACCCTCCGATCGCCAACGACCCCGCGCCCGCTCGAACTGCCCCACTTACCCGCCGCTGCCGCCGTTGCTGCTGTCCGCGCACACTCGAGAGCGTCACATCCAGGGGCCGTGGGATCTTTACCCCTGTGCCGTACGGGGACGACATGGATGAGGACAATGACCGCGAATACGACGGGTGCGTCTCCATGGCCGGCGACGACGCCAGGCTGGCCGCCGCCATCGCCGGAACCAGTTTGTCGACATGTGAGTCCATGAAACACGCCGCACAAGTTGCCAGTGCAGCAACCGAGGTTGACATGAATGGAGGTGGTGGCGGTGGCAACCCTGACGCAGATCCCTGGGATGTCGTTGAGGATGCCGATATGGTCATCAATGCTGAATAAACAGCGGGAGACGCTGGGGCGCCAAACGTCCACAAGTCGCCGCCAAACCGCCCGCGCAGCCGTGTTCCTGGCATGCCGAGCGTGTGGTAGTCGAGCGGAACCAGCTGCGACGCGGCCGCCGCCCGAGCCACTGCTGCCGCGGGCAGTTCATGGACGCCATGGTGCTTGCCACCATTACCACTGACGCCACCGGCGAGAACAAGCGAGTCGCGTCGAGAATACAAGGACGGCGTCGAATGGTCCATTGGGCGTCGCGATTGCAGTTCGGGCTGGGCGGCGACCGGCGACGCGGGCCACGCACGAGCGAGCCGCGCAAACGACACCACCATCGGCGACGTGGCCACGTGGAGTACCCGGCGCGCCGCCTCGTCAAACGACTCGCGCACCACCACCGAGAACGCCGACGTTGGGGTTTGGACGAGCCGTGGGCCATGGATCACGCGCGGTCCCTGCGGTGCCACCACCTCGTTATCAATTTGCATGGCATCGCCCTCCCCACCACCGAAATGGGGAGCCGGTGACGCGCTCACGTCGTTGTTGGTCGGCGAGTATGGGCCGGTCTCGGTGTAGTCGACGAGCTTGTACTTGGCGACCGACGACACTGTGACGGCTTGCTCGCAAGGGCTGAGTTCGCCACGATTGGAATGTTCTTGCGCTTGATGGTCACGCTGGTGGTACTGGTAGTGGGCCGCAATTTCCATCTTGAGACTCCACCACACGGACGTGGCCGCCGCATCCACCGTCACCCGGGTCAGTGGCTGCTCGGGCGACTCGGGATCGATACACTCGCACCCATCGTCCTCAGATGCCGGGATTTCGGCCGCGTACATTGCCGCGGCGGCATTGGCGGATACCTCTGGCGAAGGCGGTCCGGCAGCGGCAGCTGGACTAACTCCACTCGCCAGCAATGAGTACCCATCCATATCGAGCGGCATTCCCATGCCATGTGCCGCCGCTTGTGCCGCACGCAGTGGCGCCACCACCGCCAGTCCGCGATCCACGCACACCGCCGCGATTTGCAGCGGCACGATCGCCAGCCGGTGATCCGCGGCCCCGCCGGCCCCGAGCGTGCCCAGCGCCAGCGCCGCCGCCAGTTGCACCCGTGGCGCGATCCCACCACCGGCGGCCACGCTACCGTTGCTTTGGTCCATGCGCTCGTCCACGGGCACTGTTGCCAGCACGCGCGCATCTAGTTGCGGCACCGAATCCGTGAGGAACCGCCGGGCGAGGTACGTGCGGGCGTTGAGTGCGATTCCGCGCGAAACTGGGAGCACAGTCACCACGATCTCTGGTATTGGAAGATGGTCGAGAACCAAATGCATCACATGCATGGGAAGGGCCGTGAGAGACGAAGATCGCGGTGCAGTCACTGCGCCACTCCACATGGGATCGGGGATTGCTGGATGGGAGCCTGGGAACATCATTTTCTTCAAGAAGCTGGAACGGGTCTGAAAGAGTGGACTAGTGAGTGGATAATCTGGAGGAGTGGGAAATCGTGTGCACGAGGATACACAGTGCGATGCGGCGATGGGCTACCCGAAATAAAATAAAATGAAGGACCACGTACAAGCAATAGCAAAATCGAACGAGTCTCCTTTGTGGAGGACGAAGGTTGGAACTGCGTAGAGGCAAGGCAAGGCAAAGAATATGGTATGGTGGAGTGGAGGTTTCAGCAGTGCGACACGACAACACGACACCAAAAATTTAATGGCGACGAGGGAGGCGGACACTTTAATTGGCGAGCAAGATAAAGGGAAAAATATCGCCCCACGGTATCTCGCGATGAAGTCGGCGTGCAGCAGGTAAATGTTGTGAATTGGCTAAACGGACGGTGGATGCGCCGGCAACTGTATGGCCAGTTACAAAATACTTCTTTGGAAATCCGGCAGCGAAGAGCAGGGTACATCGCGACAATGAGGGGAAAGAAGAACGGTTGCCGTAATTTTGTTTTGTGCGCGACGGGTTGCTCGAGCAAGCGAGCAAGTGATCGATAGCGCTGGGATGCTGCTCATCGGTTCGCGTTTTGAGTTGTGTTTGGCGAAACTCGGCCCTGTGCGTCAGCGTGTACTCACATTTGCCTTACTTCCCACTTACTGTATATCTCTGATATTTTCCCACAGATAGGATCTGCTTTTCTCTATGATTTCATTTTCCCAGGAATGCCAGATATTTCAAGATGAGAGCCAGGACCGATTTTAAAAAACGGCAGGACCCGAGATATAAATGATATCTCATAAATGTTGGCATCTCACTCGAGAACAAAAAAAAATTGATCTCTCTCTTTGCACTCAATTCTCCACATTTTCAATAAACCATTTACATATAAAATATGGCCGCATCATTCGGCTGGGACCAAGGCGCCATCACCTCGACTGCCGCCGTGCCGCGCGCCGCCGACGGCTTTGACGGCTCGGACCAATCGCGCACAACCGTGCAGCGCGCGTTCTTTGATTTTCTACAGCAGTTCCAGGCCCACAGCACCTTCGTGTACCGCGAGCAGCTGCACCAGAACCTCATGATGCGCCGGCACGGTTTGGACGTGCACCTCGATCATCTCTTTGCATTTGCGCCGGATCTCGCCGACCGCTTGAAAAAGTCGCCCGCTGAGCTTTTGCCTTTGGTATTTATTTTAAATTGCCTCATGCGATGCCGTGCATAAAGACTTGACCAAAAAAAATTCCAGTTTGAAATTGCTGCACACAAGTGCGCCAAGCGCATCCTGTTCCCCAACTCGGACGCGCTGGACGCGCATGTGCCCTCGATCCAAATCACGCTCTCGTCGAGCGACTCTGTGACCCCTATTCGCGACCTGAGTGTACGACCTCGATTTTTTTCCATTTTATGAAATCCACACACTAAAAACTAAAAAAAAAATTGCAGGCCCAATTCGTCGGCAAGCTCGTCCGCGTCTCGGGCATCGTGATTGGCGCGTCCACTCTCTCGGCCAAGGCTACAGTGGTCCACCTGCAGTGCCGGTCATGCCGCAATGTGATGGTGATCCCCGTCACGTCCGGGTTTGCCGGCATCCAGCTGCCCCGCAAATGCGAGGCCCCCCCAGCACCCGGTACCACCAAGGAATGCCCCATGGACCCCTTTGTTATTGTGAACGACAAGTGCACGTTTGTGGACCAGCAATCCATCAAGCTGCAGGAGGCCCCCGACCTTGTCCCCGTGGGAGAGCTCCCGCGCCACATTGTCCTGTCGGCCGACCGCACGCTCGTCAACCGCGTCATGCCGGGCACGCGCGCCGCCATGATCGGCATCTACTCGGTGGTTGCGCAGCGTGAGGGCCGCGCCAAGGACCGTGCGCGCGGCGGCGTTGCCCTGCGCACCGCGTACCTGCGCATTGTCGGATTGCAGATCCTGGCCGAGTCGGGCCGCGGCGGAAACTCGGGCCCGGCTGGCGGCGCCGGGTCTTCGGGACCGGTGTTCACGGCCGAAGACGAGGAAGAGTTTTCGACCATTGCAAGGCGGCCCGACCTGATTGCCGAGTTTTCGTCGTCCATTGCTCCCTCCATCTTTGGCCACGCGGATGTCAAGCGCGCCGTGGCGTGTCTGCTCTTTGGCGGATCCAAGAAGAGGCTCGCAGACGGCATGCGCCTGCGTGGTGACATTAACGTGCTCCTTCTCGGTGACCCCGGTGTGGCCAAATCGCAGCTACTCAAATTTGTGGAGCGCGTCGCGCCGATTGCCGTGTACACGTCCGGAAAGGGCTCATCGGCGGCCGGTCTGACGGCGTCCGTGATTCGCGACCCCGGATCGCGCGAGTTTTACCTCGAGGGCGGCGCCATGGTCCTGGCCGACGGCGGCGTGGTGTGCATTGACGAGTTTGACAAGATGCGCGACGAGGACCGCGTGGCCATCCACGAGGCCATGGAGCAGCAGACCATCTCGATTGCCAAGGCCGGGATCACCACCATGCTCAACTCGCGCACGGCGGTGCTGGCCGCCGCCAACCCCGTCTTTGGCCGGTACGATGACCTCAAGACCGCGGGCGAGAACATTGACTTCCAGTCGACGATTCTGTCGCGTTTTGACATGATCTTTATTCTGCGCGACGAGCACGACGAGGTGGCTGACCAGCGAATTGCCCGCCACGTCATGGGCATTCACCGCGGCGGTGCCAACTCGGGCGCGCAGGAGCAGCGCGTCGACATTGACATGAGCACCATGCGCCGGTACATTGCCTATGCTCGCAGTCGCTGTGCGCCGCGGCTCAGTGAAGAAGCGGCCGAGAAGCTGTCATCGTACTTTGTCAAGATCCGCAGCGAGGTGAGGGAGCTGGAGCTCAAGACCGGGTCGCGCGCCGCCGTACCCATCACTGTCCGCCAGCTGGAGGCGGTGGTGCGCATTTCCGAGTCGCTGGCCAAGATCACGCTCTCGCCCACTGTCCGCGAGGACCACGTCGCCGAGGCGATCCGGCTCTTCCAAACATCGACCATGCACGCGGTCGAGTCGGGCCACGTGGTGGACGACATGGCCGTGGACAGTCTGCGGGCCGAGATCCGCCAGATTGAGGACGAGGTCGTGCAGCGTCTGCCCATTGGGTCCCAGACCTCGGTCGCGTCGCTGGTGAACGAGTACACGGCCCGTGGGCTGGCAGAAGCGGCAGTACACCGTGCAGTGCGCATCCTGGTGGACCGAGGGACGCTGCAAATGCGGCACCAGCGCAAGACGGTGTTCCGGAGCGGGGCGTGACAAATATATTTTGATTGCACATCATGCCGCGTCTTGTGTCCTCTGTGACTCTTCAATGTGCATTCGCAGTTGCGCCTTGGCCTGATCATAGACGCCGCGGATCTCGTGCGCTTCCTCCATTTCCTGGATCAGCGCCAGAGCCATGCGTGCATCGGCGGCTGCAAGATCCTGGAACGAAAGTTGGGCGTAGCATTCACAGCGACCAACGTAGGCACTGTATTCAAGTTGTCAGATTTCGTGGAGGTGATCAAAACAATGGGAAAAATCAAGGCGGTACCGGTGGTTTTTGGGCGTCATGCCGAGGAGCGCCGAGTATGCGTCGACGGCAAGCAGCCACTGGCCTTGCGATTGCAGGGACATGGCCTTGTTTTCGAGCTTTTCGGCTTCCGTGTCGTGTGGGGTACGGCGACGGCGCGCCTCTTCCATTTGAGCCGCCCACTGGACTGTGGCAGGCAAAAGTGAGTCTCATGAAATAAATAAAATGGAGGAAATGAACACGCACTGTCCTGGGTTTCGCGAGCGGCGGAAACAAACTGCCTCGGCGTGAACCGAATGCCGATTGTGCCGCGCGAACGGGGTAACGGGATCGCCGGTTGAGAGTCGCTGGTCGGCTCCAAAATGCCAGAATCCTGGCGGATCTTGGTCTGAGCGTACTTTTGGCGCAAGACCATGATCTCGGGATCGTCGTCGTCGCTCGATTCGTCGTCCACCTCCAACTCCTGGATTGCATTCACTGGGCTTTCTTCTTTTTCTTTATGAGCAGGAGCCGTCGCAGTCGATGCCCAATCGTAAACGGCACCCTATATGCGACATTTGTAAGAACAGTTATAAAGGTGAAGTGAGAAACGAACAGCTGCAGTCTGTTCCTCGGACTCTTTTGCATCGGCGAGCTGCTGGCGCTCGGACCGCTCAACCTCCATCTGCTGTTGCACCATCCATCGCTGCTTCTCCCACTTTTCCTTTTCGCGTGCCTCTCGGTCATCCTTTTCACGAGCCAGATGGCGCATTTCGGCATCGCGCCTGCGATCACGAATCTCCTTTACGGCAAGAGTCTTATCAGTAGACGAGGCAACAAAGGTGATTGTGGGCCATCCAATATCCGTGTGCAGCTTCGGCAGAGTCAAGATCACGGTCATTCCATCAAATGTACAAGTTGCCTCCTGATCAGCGATTGGAAGCGCCAAATCAAGCTCAAAGAAAAAGGGAGCCGCATTGATCTTGGCATAGAGGTCATTTGCTGGATGGATGAGGTGTCAGGTCAGCAACGCCAGTCGAAAATTTAAGTATATATGCATTTACCATAGACGTTGGCCGTCTTGGCCGAAATGAGCTGCGGCCAGGTGATGGTCACGTAGACATGCGTCGCAGTTTGCTTGGTGGTGAAGTCCTTGACGAGAATTGGGGCCATCTTTTTTGCGCGTTTCGTTGGGAGAGGACGAATTTCCCATCTCGCAACAACAATTGCGCATCGTTTTCACATCACGGCTAATTGTGCAGCCCCTTGCTGCCTGACCTCATCAACAACAACAACACCAAAACAAAAATGGCCGACCCAGCTGCCTCTGCGGCCGCACAGGCCGACTTGCTCGTCAGATCAACGCTCCATCTCGGCTCACGGACTGCAGCAGCCAGTGGCAGGGCACTCGCCACTGATCGCCCGCTGCTGGGGCTTTCCGACCTCTCGCTCCACGTTGCCGCCTTTCCGGCCATTCCTGATGCAGATTACCTTTGCAATGAAGCTTCATGGATCAACGCCCTTTCGACCATCACTCGCGACGCGGGCGCCTATATTTCTCTTGTCTACGCCTACCGCGGGTGCTGTCGCGCCATTCCGGGCCTCAATACGAGCTCTGCCAGCAGCGGTGGTAGCGGCGCAGCGACTTCTCCGACCGCGGGCTCGCCGACGACGCCAACGTCACCCAGCGATCCAGGCGCCGATCCTGCCGCCCGGGCCGAGTTCTTCAAGTTGGTCGAACAGGTGATCAAGCCCGAAGTGGACAAAATGAAGGGCCTGATGGAGTTTTACGAGAGCGCGGTGCCGTCTCTTATCAACGTGTGCAAGGACGCGGCAGCTGCGCTCGCGGGTGGGACGCGGCCAACTGATCCTTTCATGGTGACCCTTGCCCATGCGTTCGACATGTTGTTGGTCCTGGATGCATTGAAAAACGTCAAAACATCGCTCAACAACGACTTTACACTGGTGTATCGCCGCTCGCGCACGTTGTACAAGGCGTCCGGGAACGATGTCGAAATCCATACCCTCGGGCTCTTTCTCGCCAACAAGGACGTGCTTCTCTCCAAGCTCAAGGCCGCCATTCCGGGCATTCCGAGCGCGGTCGAGTTTTTGTGGGAGTTCTCGCACGCCCTCAGCGACCGACTGGACCGTGGACACTACGCGACCCCGCGCGGCAAGTTTGCGCTTGTCAAGGCGGCAGCATACGCCATGGCACTCGCCGATCCGCTGCTGGTCCCCAAGACCATGCAGCTGCACAAATGGAAGCCCGATCGGCTCTCCCGAATGTTTCGAGCGCACCCGGTGGTGCCCTTTTACGGGGACTTGGCGATTGAGACGGCGCAAATCCTTGGCCGCACGCTACAAATCAAGTGGGACCTTACCCCCGTCCCGGGCGAGGCCGCCGAGGTCGCTGCTGGGTCCATTTCAACCGGCGAAGCAGGCGAAGCAGCCTTGGTTGGCGCAGTGGGCATGATTGGAACGCTGGGTGGTGGTTCTGCTGCGGCCATCACCGGCGGTGAACTGATTCCCATCCACTCGGTCCGTATGCGCTACACGGACTACCTTGCCAAGCTCGCGCTCGCCCAGGATGCCGCCCGCCGGTGCAAGGACGAGGATATGCTTGACGCTCAGTGCCGCGACGTTTTCGAGACGTTTGTCGAGGGACTACAGCTCGTCAACCACTTGGCCGTCCTCATTCTCGAAATGGTAATAATATTTTTTTATTATGGGTGCTGAATGTTCCTGGTGACCACGTACTGACGAAAATTGAAAAATTTGGAAAAACAGAACGCATACAAGTACACGCATCCAACCAGCCACGGTACTGACTCGGCATGCCCTGAGACGGCACTCAACTACGAGATGGCGATTCGATTCAACTACCGCCCCGATGAAAAGCTCGCCCTCATCGAAACCTTATCCATGGTTAAGGCGCTCGCGATCAGGCTCGAGCGTGCGTCCATTGAGCTTGAGCGCGCCATCACCAAGCATATCCAGTGCACCATGTACAGCTTCCAAATGAGCCTGACCAATATGACCGCGCACACGGCCAAGAAGAAAAAGTCGGAGGTCCACGGACTGCTCAAGGCGCTTGCGGAGCTCGCTTCGCCGTCCACCAACTCGTCCGAGGCGCTGACGTATATGGCATCGGCGGTGGTGCAATGGGCTCTCCGCGCGGCCGCCGTCAAGCCGACGGGGTTCATGAAGGACAAGGAGCTCAAGGATACGCATGTGGCTGAGCTCGCGGGGTTTGCGCACCAGCTGTACTGGATGGATCGGGCCCGAAACGTCACTGCCACGCTGCGGGAAACGACCGACCTCTCGGAGCTGTGGTTCAAGGAGTTTTACCTGGAACTCTCCAAAACCATCCAGTTCCCGATCGAAACCAGTCTGCCCTGGATCCTGATTGAAAAGCTGATGGAGCCCGGTGCGGTCGATTTGACCAGCTCCTTGTTTGTGCCGTTTGCGATCTACGACGACGCGGCGCAACGGGCACTCCGCGGCCTCAAAATGGAGTACCTCTATGAAGAAATCGAGTCGGAGGCCAATCTTGCCCTGGATCTATTTTTGTTCAAGTTTACCGAAAAGGTATTCAAGGCGTACAAGTGCCGGGCGGCGTCCGACCTGTTTCCGACGCTGTACAAGACCAAGTTTGACAAGAATGCGCTCCTGGATGGCGTTTTCCATCAGTACGAAGAGATTCTTGACCATTACGACACCATTTCGGTACGAGCTGCATTTTCATTCTTGTAGACGTCAACACTCACAATAAACTGCGCAGATTCTCGGCCGGACCATCCAACTTCGCCAGGTGTTTGCGCAGTGGATGAACCTGACATTCCGCGATTCGCTCCGAGCCATCATTTCGCGCTTCGAGTCGATGGACATTACTGGCATCGTGGAGCTCGATGTCTTGCTTCGCATTGCGCGGTTGACGCATACGCTCTTGCACCAGCGTCTTCCTGGGATGGATGAGTTCGACGACATTCTAGCAGAAGTGGACGAGTCGCTCGTTGCCCATGGCCGCATCGTCTCGCACCTCGCAGCAGAGCTGACGCTTGACTTTTGCTTGCAGTTTGCATACAATGCGGTCACGGAGCGGTTTATTCGATGCCCCATCAAAATGACCGAGGGGAACGGCGTGCATGCCGGTCGCGCCGCGGCGAAACAGCATCGACAAGAGTATCTATTTGGGAATAAGGTGCCGTATATCCATTTTTCATTTTCCATTTGATCGGCCATTGACTGTGATGATATTTTTTCTTCAGGCCTTGGCGGGAGCCTACACGGCGCAATTGTCACCGTGCCTCCTGTTTGTCGGTAAACACCACTTTGATGCCATTGTTCGCGTGCTTGGACCTCGAATCCCCGTCTTGTTTGGGCAAATTGTGACAAGCTTTGAGGAACGGGTGCGTAATATCTTGTTTGCCCCTCTAATTTGACACTAAAAACAATGACAACGATATTATAGGTCGGAGACAAGCTCACGCCATACATTTGGGCGTTATGCAAAGAGTTCCCAAGCAACCTGCATCTCCCGAACCTGGACGCCGGTGTGGTCATGACCTTCAATTACTTCCAGGTGACGCTCAAGGCTGCACTCGCATTCAAGGACTTGACCACGGTATTCCAAACCCTCCGGGAGATGGGAAATCTGTTTGCTTGCGTCCGACTTCTCGAGCTCTCCATGGTGCGTGAGTCTCATTATTTTCTCATTTGATCTGAAGTCTCAATTTGAAAATAAACAGATTGCAGAGGACGTGTTGGATGCATTCACATACTCCAAGGTATTTGATGCAGCCCGGGAACTGGAGCGCGCATACAAGCTCCCTCCCCTTCCAGCCGACTTTTACGCAACCGGTGCACCAGGGAGCGGCCAAGCGCTGGCATTCAGCCGCATGTTCCTCCTGCACATGTACCCAATGATGCAGTCTGTCCAGGCCGTGTGGTCCGAGGGTTTACCACCGTCGACTTCCTATGACACATCGCGCGAGCTGTACCGCGTGGCGTCGTTCTTGCAGTTTTCATTTTGCTCGGGCTCGCAGTACACCAAGGGCCACACTTGCCGCGAGGTCTTTGGCGACGGCGTCGCGTGGGCGCTCGGGCTGCTGCTCTGCTGGACCCGGCAGCTGGAAGTGTTTAGTGCGCTCGATTTCACGTTCCACGTGTGCCATGCGGGCAAGATCCATGGGGTGCCCAACGGGCCGATCCCCGCCATCTCGGCCGATGGTAGCACGGGTGCCGGTGGCGCGCTCCACGTCACGCTGCCCGACTTTATCGCCATTGGCGAATACTACCGGGCCCTCATGGCGTTCATTGGCCGGTTCTACCGCGCCACGGTGGCTTCTGGCGGAGCCGTGGATCAGTTTGCAGGCCCTGGATCGCCCGAGATTTCGATTACCGAAGGCGGGATGATGGTGGGCGAGTCGGGTCCTCCTGTCGCTACTGGTGTTGGTGCTGGTACAGACGCGAGTGGAAAACCCGTGTCCTTGTACGATGGAGCTGATGGTGCAGGGAATCCTCGGCGTCTGTCAGCCATTGGATCGTTTGCAGCACAGTGATCACACACAATACTATGAATATTATATATATTTGTTTTTCCGTCGATGTTGGGCTCAATATAAATTAGTCCGAGTCCGAGCCCAGCTTGATGCAGTTGGATTCGGTCGAAATCTGTCCGCCGCGGTAGGATCCGCGCTTCTTCTTAGTCTTTTCGGCCCGGAACGACTTGCCCTTGGTGACAATCAGGTCGCGGTGCGCCTTGGCGCCGTACGTGTCGTGGGCCTGATACGTGTTGTCCTTGACGCGGTCGTTGATGAACTCGACCTCCTCAGCCTTCACGCGGCGGAAAGGCTCCGACTTGCGGGCCTTTTTGGGCTCAGGCGCATCACCCGCGGTGCTGGCGCTGTCGTTGTCCTCATCGCGAGCGCGCTTGCGGCTCGGGGCGGGAGCGGCATCCACCTCCATCTTGTCCTCCTTCTCGTCCTCGGACGACGACGAGCTGGACGACGAAGAGGAGGACGAGTCGCTGCTCGACGACGAAGATGACGACGAGTCCGACTTGGCAGTCGACTTCTTCACGGGCGAGGCGGCCTTCTTGACAGGAGACGCAGCCTTCTTGGGGGTAGCCTCGGAGTCCGAGTCGCTCTGGAAGGTCGAAAAATGAATTAGTCCGCACTTCGGTGCAAATAAATATCCACTAGGTCATACCGAGTCAGAGGACGACGAAGACGAGCTGCTGCTGCTCGACGAGGAGCTCTGTAAAAAAATCCAAAAAGAGCAATCAGTCAAAATGAACGTGCAACTCGGATAACAAAAAGGAGGCGTACGTCAGAGGACGACGGGTCGCCCTTGACCGCAACCTTAACAGGCGATGCGGCGGTGGCCTTGACGGGCGAGGCGATCTTGGCAGGCGACGCGACGGCGGCCTTGGCGGGAACCTCCTCCTCGCTGTCGCTCGACGACGACGACGAGTCACTGGATGACGATGACGACGACGAAGAGGACGAAGAGTCGGCCTTGGCATCAGCTGCCACCTTCTTAACAGGAGACGGCGCCGAGGCCTTCTTGGGCGATGCGACCTTCTTCTTCTCATCATCACTGTCGGAGTCCGAGCTCGACGAAGACGAAGAGCTGGACGAGGAGCTGGACGAGGAAGACGACGAAGACGACGAGTCCGCCTTGGCAGCAGCAGCCGCCACCTTCACGGGAGACGAAGCCTTCTTCACAGGAGAGGCGGCCTTCTTTTCCTCCTCCTTCTCGCTCTCAGAATCCGAGCTCGATGACGAAGAGGATGACGACGACGAGGATGACGACGAGGATGACGACGACGACGACGACGACGAAGACGAAGAGTCGGCCTTGCCAGCGGCGGCCGCCTTTTTCACGGGTGACGCGGCCTTCTTGGGCGAGGCTACCTTCTTCTCCTCCTTCTCGCTCTCAGAGTCAGAGCTCGACGAAGACGAGGAGCTGGACGAAGAGCTCGAGGACGACGAGCTGGACGAAGACGAGCTAGACGAAGACGAGGATGAGCTCGAAGACGAAGAAGAGGAGCCGGACGAAGACGACTCGTCAGCTGCCTTGCGCCTGTGTAAAACCATAAAAACACGCTCGGGTCAGTACAAAAATGAGCCGAGAACGCGTGCAGTAAGTCACGTACGGAATGTCAAGCTCCGCGAGCGAGCTGTACTTGGACTTCACGGCCTTGACCTTGTCCGTGGGAACTCCAAGCAGCGACGCGGCATCGGAGTGGCCGCTCTCGGTCAGAAAGTCGTGGACGAGCGCAGTGAGGACTTCGCGGTGGGCAGCCATTTTGGTGAATTTGTTTATGAGTGAGTACGACCGTGGACCGTGTGGCGGAGGGAGGAAAAATCGTGAGGTGCGCACGTCGCGTCAAAATCCTGGCAGCCCGTGACCAGGTTACCACCTCTCCCGAACAGTCACGACCACCAATGACACGCACCACGCCGCCGATCCTGGCACCGATCGCACTCGCACTCGTCTCCCTGGCGGCGCTTGTTGCCCATGTGCACGCCGCCGACACCAGCCCCGGCCGGCCACGCGGCGTCGCCATTTCCCGTGCGCTCACTTCATATATTTCTGTCCTCGGCGCAACGGAGCACCCAACTGAGTGCGTATATAAAATATATAAAATATAGAGGCTGAGAGATATCACCCGTACGCCGCTGGCAAATTCACCTGCCTGGACGGCTCGGCCATTATCCCGTTTGCGGCAGTCAATGACGACTACTGCGATTGCGCGGACGGCTCGGACGAACCGGGCACCTCTGCTTGTCCACAAGGCCGCTTCCATTGCACCAATGCCGGCCACAACCCGGCCTACATTCCATCGGGACGCGTCAATGACGGCGTATGCGAGCCAGAGTGCTGCGATGGATCGGACGAGTACGGCGGCATCATTGTGTGCCCAAACACTTGCAAGGCTGCTGGCGCGGCCTGGCGGAAGGAGCAGCGGGCTGCCCAGCGCGCCAGGGTCCAGGTGCCGTAGTATCATTCCCCTGTACTTGCCCTTGGCCACTGATTGACTTTCCATTGCCGTCAATCGTAGGGATTGCGCAAAAAGGAAGAGTACCGTAAGTCGGCGGCAGCGGCCGAAGCTTCCCGCGCCGCGTCGTTAACCACGATCGCAACCCAGATTGCGGATCTTGAGGGCGACCTGAGCACCGCTCGTGCTGCACGGGATCAGGCCGAGGCGGACGAGCGCAATGCCTCGGAGCGCGATGCGCTTTTGGGCAAATTTGCGGTCGATCGACTTGCCGAGCAGGTTGGGCGATTGCAAACCGCTTTGACCGCCATTCGCGATGTCACTACATCCTTCCGTGACTCTGAGCGCGATGCCGATACCATCAATGATTGGCTGACTGCTTTTGACGGAGAAATGGCCAAGCTTTTTGCGGATGATCTCGAAGTACTAGGCGAGATTCCGGCACCTGCGGCTGCTGACAACGAGTTTGAAGGTTCGTCTCATATTCATTTTGTAATGCTGTGTATTTTTACAAGCCAATTTTTGGAAAACACAGCCGGTGCCGTTGGAAAACTTAAGAAGTGGGTCTTCCAATACGTCCGGCCCAAAGTCACAACGCCTTTGGATGCTGCCAAGAAGTGTACGTCCAATATCGTGCGGCTGAGACATGAATATGCCCGTTGACCCCAAACTAATCAATAGCCGCCGAAACCGCTCGATCCGCGGTGTGGGACCTCGAGTCCAAGCAGCGCGACCTGGAAACTGAGCGCGGCAAACACGAGAGCGCCGCCAAGCTGGATACGGCCGGCGAGCCCGCGTACTTTGCATTGGCCGACAAGTGCTTTACAGTGGACAGCGGCGAGTACACGTACGAGCTGTGCCCCTTCAACAAGGCGGAGCAGCGATCGATTGGTTCGTCTTACGGCACCAGTCTTGGCTCATGGGGCCGCTGGGAAGACGATGGCAAGACCTGGGTGTTGGACAATGGGCAGGCGTGCTGGAATGGACCCAACCGGAGCCTCAAGGTACGTGCTTGTCTCAGCTTTATTTTTTTTCACTTCATTTGCTGACTGCCACTATTTGTTCCAGGTGACGTTGGAATGTGGTGAGATCGAGATACTCAAGGGTGTGAGCGAGCCGAGCAAGTGCGAGTACCACGCCACATTTGTCACGGCGGCAGCATGCACAGGTTCATTGCCTGATCAGAGCAGTAGCGCCAAGGATATGGCTGACCGAGTGGAGTTGTAATAATATACCGTCGGCTATGTTTTCCCATATGCAAGCATGGTTCTTCCCACTTCGACACACACGACACAGCGATCGCAGTCAAGATGACGTACGCGTACTTCCCAATTGAAGTTCAAATGGATGCACAAGACAATTGCTCTCGTCAAACTGACACACACACCTCGTCCTCCTTCCACTTTGAGCAGATTGGTTGCTCTCTCCTCCAAGACTGCATTTGATTGTTTCTTACTTGTCGTCTCTCCCAACCAAATATCATACATACTCAAGTAAGAATGCCTAACCGCACCGCCGGAAAGGTACGAGTACTCTTCTCTGTTCATGTACTTCGTGATGGAACTGCACTGATCGCACTCTCCCAACCAAACTATCTTTCAGCGCACTTCTGTTGCCCGCCCACCGAGCAGCGCGGCGCGCCGCCGAACTCGGACACGCACGATTTCAGTTCATAGCCAGCGCCGCAGTGACAACTCCTCAAACGATGCCGAACCTGAAAGTGAGCCGCCAAAACCGCTTGCGTTGAGCAGCCCGACCTTGAGCAGCCATCCCGAAAATGCGCTCGTGCCCGATCCTGATGGTATTGTTCTTTATGTTGATGAGCGGAGTTCGACAAAAACTGATGTGGTCGTACAACACAGTTGCCGCCGCAGATGCGGATCAAAGTCCGGTCGAAGCTGCCATGCGCCCAAAGCTCCTGCCGCCACTTACGCTTGGTCGATCCGCGACTCTATCTCGCCGAGCTGCAGGCGAGAGCAGTCCAAGCGGCCACAGCGGCAGAGGGAATGCGCGCCCACCCCGACTGATGCACGCTCAATCGGATCCATCGTTTGACGCTGCGTCCTTGCCCCTTGGGATGCCGGTGCCGCCAATGCCGCCAATGCCCTCAGAGGGCCAACTGCCCATGACTTTGCTGGAGCGGCGTCGCGCCAAAGCTGGAGGTGCATCCGGAGCGCCATTGACTCGCTCGCTCTCGCTGCGCAGGGTGGCAACCATGTCTCGGCACCCCGACCGTGTCGCAGTGCCTACCCTTCGCCGCCAAGACAGCACCAGCAGCGCCAAGGCAGCATCTTCTGCCGCCGGCCAGGACATTCTCGCCCGTGCAGCCTCCCTCTCGCGAGCAGCGACCCTCTCTCGCCGTGGCACGCGGAAAGGTGCTCTCCCGCCGACTCTGCAGCGTTTTGGGAGTGCGCCGGCCAACGCTGCGCTGCTGTCCGAGGCAGGAGCCAGTGTGGGCGAAAGCAGGGTGGCCACTCTACAGCGGTCTGGATCATTCAATGTCTTCGCGCGCAGCAACAGCGATCCCCTCCTGCATGCGGGTACTCCTGGGGGTGCTGCCCCGACTGCGACCACTGGCTCACAATTTACTAGTACGCTCGGCCGTGCATTCACGTTGCGGCGCACGGCCAGCCCCGCGGTCGCGAGCATCAGGTCTGTCGCATCGGCTTCGGGTACCACTGAAGCGCGCGCGCTCGACGCATCCGAGTTCTCGGCGCTTCGCGATATCGTCAAGGAGGCCGTCACAAATCCTTCAGCGGTGCTGGCGGAGGCGGCTGAGGCCGATGCTGATGAAACAGCCTCTGCAACAGCTGTGCCGACTTCGACAGCTGCCTCATCGGCCCACTCTCGAGGAGCGGCTGTCGGCCCTCTCATGACCTCCCTCGAGCCGCCTGCACTTTCTGCAACGTCGCTAGCGGAGGTGGGTGACGATGGCACGGACGAACAAGACCTGACCGAATGCGATAGGCCCGATTCAGCCACCGGTGATGCTACTGCCGATGCAACCGCGACTGGCGCTGTCGTCCTGACCAAAGCGCAGTGGCAGCAACTCGCGCCTGCCCTCCGCGGCCAAGACAGCCACGTGCACGAGCTCCTCGGCGCGCGTACGCTCGAGGATGACCCAAACCTCGTGGAGCTCGATCTGGTCACGTTTCTCCCTCTCATCTCGCTGTTGACGGCGCAAGGGTCGAATGCCAGCACCACCAACAACAACGCCACATGTACCGGAGTCACTGGCGAGCACGAACAAAAGCTGGCCATTTTGTACCGGCTGCTTGACCCAACTGGAAAAGGCGACGTCACAGTGGGCACGCTCACCCAGATTCTCGGCTCTGCGGTCAAGGCCAACGGGCTCTACCTGTCGCCGGTGGCCATGCAAGAACTTGTGACCACGGTCATGAGCGTACTGGACGTGGACGGGGATGGCACCGTCTCGTACTATGATTTTATGCTCGTGACGCGGCGCTGGAACCTCGCCAAGATTGGGCTCCCACTCACAAAGTCGGTCATCAACGAATCGGTCGACATTACCGCGCAGGACCACTTGTCACTCGACATGCCCTTGTCTCCGTCAACGCCGAGTTCAATGTCGCATCAACACCCGACATGCGGCACCCGTCGCCAGCTGCGCCGCAAGTCAACCGTCCGCGTCGCCAACAAGTGGCTCATAAACCGCTCGAGCACCATCCAAATCGACTTGGATGACCACAGCTCTGGGACCAGCAGTGACGCACTTGAAATGACTGCTTCTTCCTCCAAGACTGCACCTGGGGCAGCGGGAAATGCGACCCCCAAACTGGGAGCGCTGGCCCAACTGGGCGATGGGTCTTTTGGGCCCCCGACAGCACGCCAGCAATGGTCCGCGTACTGGGCAGCAGAGGGGACAAAGTGCCTCTCGCTGGGGTTTTTCTTTGCGCTCGTGGGCGGGATGGCGGGACTCAACTTTTACACGTACGCGAGCAACCCCGTCGTGTTTTCAAAGTTCGGGTACTGGGTGCCCATGGCCAAGGCGTGCGCCAACATAGTCAACGTCACGTCCATGTTTCTGTTTTTGCTCGTGTCGCGAACGCTCTTAACCGCGCTCCGGGATGTGCCCGTTTTACGCGCGATCCCCATCAACAAGAATATTGTCTGGCACCGCTACTGCGGGATGATGTGGTGCGTTGCCGGGGTCGTCCACTCGGTCTGCCACCTGTGCAAGACGGTTCCCGTGCTGTTGTCGGACGCTGCCGCTCGTCAGGCAGTGGGCCTGCCCGCACACTTGACGTTTGTTGACCTAGCCTTCAAATCGGTTCCCGGGTGGACGGGCTGGCTCCTGCTCCTCGCGTCCGTGATTATGGTGCTGACGTCGACCAGCAAGCGACGAAAGGCGAACTTTGAGCGGTTTTGGTACACGCACCACCTGTACATCTCGGTCGTGATTTTGATGCTTCTACACGGGTCGGCCGCCATGATGGCCCCGCCATCGTCGTGGAAATTCCTCGCGGTGCCCGTGGCCGTGTACGCCGTGGAGCGGCTCCTGCGACTCTACCGCGCCTCCTACAAGTTGCCGATCTTGCAAGCGTGCATCCAGGCCGACACGTTGATGCTCGTGATTGAAAAGCCGCCGTTTGTCTCCCATTACACGGCCGGCCAGTACATTTTCTTGCAAGTCCCGCAGCTTTCCGACTGGCAATGGCACCCGTTCTCGCTCACAAGCTGCGACACGGACCCGCATCTGTCACTCCGAATCAAAAAGGCGGGAGACTGGACTGGGGCGCTATTCAAGGCCATTGAACCATACTGCGCCGCGTCGTCATCGTCGACGTCGCCGCCTGCGAGCCAGACAACCGCCCCAGGACATCATGACATAAACATGCCGCCGCCGCTGCAAGTGTGCGTCGATGGCATCTTTGGCGCGCCAAGCCAGACCTTCTTTGAGCACGACCACGTCATGTTCATTGCGACGGGGGTCGGGTGCACGCCGTTCCTTTCGCTCTTGCAGCAGATCCAAGTGATGGTACGCGCGTCGCTTGCGGCCCGGCGCATGACGACGGTCGGTGGCGGGATGAACCAGGCGGCGGCACCGGCAGCGCCTACCATCAAGCGAGTCGATTTCTTTTGGCTCAACCGCGATCAGGATGGGTTCCAGTGGATGGCCGAAGCGCTCGCCAACGTGGACCCGGCGGTCCGCAAGCTGCTGCGGGTGCACACGTTTCTCACCTGCGCCAAGGGCGGGCAAGAGCTGGCGTCGTTTCTCCTGTGGTGGGGCCTGGAGCTGGTCAAGAAACGCCACTCGCGCCAGTTGTGCCTGCTCACGGGCCTGCAGCACTCGGGCGTGTTCTGGGGCCGGCCGCACTGGCCGTCGCTATTTGCCCAGACCGCGGCTCTCTACCCGCACAAGAAGGTCGGGGTTTTTTTTTGTGGGCCCAAGGTGCTTGGCAAGGAGCTGTCCAGTGTGATCCGCCTGGCCAACGCAAGCACCACCACGTATTTCGAATTCAGCAAGGAGAACTTTTGAACCCATCCCATGTCCACCCATTTTACTTCATTGCCCGCATCCCATTCTGCTCAAGCTACTTTCAATATAAGCATATCCATTTTTCTCACTTTTTTTGCTCGGATGCAGGAAAGTAGATGCCCTCTTGCGCCGACCACTCGGTGTTAGGCCCCTTGCGCTGGATGGCGCTCACTTCAAACTGGCCAGGGATCGGATTACTGTACATGTGCGAGGGAGAGATTTGGAGGTACTGGCCCGTCTCGGAGTGCACGAGCTGGACGCGAGTCTCTCGCAGCCACTGCTGCTCATTGCCAACACAGACCAGTTTCCAGTTGTCGCCTATTTCTGACGATTGTGAGAGGGCGATCGTTTTGTTATATGAAAGGATAATAACGGACCAGGATTGCCAGCGTCCATGGGATACGCAGACACCTCCTGGTTGCCCGACAGGGGCGATCGGTGAAGATGGCTGTGCAGGCGCGTGTCGGTCCCTGCGTGCATCAATCGAATGGTTGATCCGCACTGCACGGGCTGCCTATATAGCATGTTTTTCGTTGGACTTTTGTGAATTGAAGAATACAATTTGACGCACCCGCGCTCACACTGGGTATCGTGCGGACCCTCTACAAGCCAGTACGAGTTGTTGTCATCGCGACTCGGGAATCCCGTCACCTGTTCATGCAATGGTACGCGTTAGTCCATTCGCCAGCCAAGCCAACCAAAATCATACTGATTGCTGTCCACTGCTACCAGACCCGGCGCCATAGGTGATCTTGTGCGAGTGCAGCTTTGCATTGGTCGGTACATGCGTCAGCTTGATGAGCGAGCCGCAGGTGACCTTGAGGAATTCTGTGCCACTTGGTGGGGTTAGCCCGAATAATAATACCGCGCTTGTAAATAATCGATCGTAGTACCAGGGTCAATCTCAATTTGGTGCGACGGGGCCACCATGCCCAATACCAGCAGAATGGCAGACGCGAGAGCAATGCCAGATCGTGTCATTTTAATCCAAGTGGCCAACGAACGAAAGAGATTCTAATTTTTTTCAGCATGGCGTCACTGGGGCCGACGCCTGGATCGCGGACATCTCCCACACCACCTTCTCCCCACCCTTGCCTTGCTGCGATTCTTGTCCCGGTGGGACCACGGTCATAAGCTTTTCAGTCTCCATGGCCTGGCTCAAGTGCACGCCCAGCACAAACATGGTAATGGCCGCCAAACCCGACATGACGCACGCAAACCAGTAGGCATCGAGGCCAGGCAACATGGTAAAGCACATGGCGTTCACGGTCGCCACCACTGCCTGACCGGCCGGTTGGCAGCTCCATTGTGTGGCAATGACCAAGTTGACCGAGTCGGCGAAACTGGACTCGGCGGCATCAATCGCAGGGAACAGCTTGGTAGAAATACTGGACGAGATTGACGACGTGAGCGTGTTGATGGCCTGTACGATCGACTGGTAGTTGGAATTGGCGTTGCTGATCTGGCTCTGGAACATGATCAGAGTGCTCGTCAGTGTCGACGCGTGCGTGCGATACTGGGCCAGCTGCGAGCTTGCGGTCGACGCGAGACTGACCATGGTGTCGATTTGCGCCGTCACGCCGTCAATCTGGGCCTGGAAGCTGGTGAGCACATTTTGCTTTTGGGCAGCCGTGTACGCGGGCGACTGGTAAGTGAACGAGGAGGTGGTCAGCGACGATCGGAGCGATGTCAGCGACGATTTGAATGTGGTCAGGCCGGACGAATCGATCGTGGACGGGAGGGCATTCACGAGCGCAAGGTTGCCCGAGTACCCGGCCGAGTTGACTTGCGTGACGAGCCCCGACATGATGGTGTTGCTGGTACCTAGGTACACCTGTCCGTTCGACGACACGACCGAAGACAACGAGCGTGACAACTGGGCCTCGTCGCTAGCGACGGTGCTCTTGACCATTCCCGTCAAAGTTAACGACGTCGGTAGGGGCATGTAGTCTTGCAACATTGGGATCGCGCTCGAGACCTGGTAGTAGCTGGCGTTGAGTGCGTCGAACGGGCTTGTTGCCGCCGCGCCCGTCCCACACGTGGCCACCGTGGACGAGAACATGGCCCCGAGCGCCCGCATCGACTTGCCGTTCGCACTGCTACTGCCACCACCGACCGTGGCGCTCGATGTGAAGTAAAGCGGCGACGCGTGAGGCAGTGTGCTGGTCGCCGGCGCAATGTCGCTGCAAACCATCTCCACTGCCATCGTCACGGCGAAAAAGACGCCGCCCATCAGGAAAATCACGATCCCGAGACAGTAATTGATGCACCCGCATCGGCGAGGGGCACCTGGAGACCGAATCACGATCGAGAGCCCAGTTCCCAGGCAGGACACGACAAAGAAGGCGCCGATAACGAGCGTGACAAAGTACCGTGCGCTCCTGTTGCAACCACCTAAATTAGCAAAAATAGTGAAGACGAATCGAAAAAGCAGGAATATACGTGCTCTGCGCTGTTGATAGTGTTGGACGCATCAATGGAGCTCTTGTAGAGCTGCAGAAGCGTGTTCGAGGCCATGCCCACAGGTGAGGAAGATACATCAGCATCCAGCATTGGCAAATACGCATTCACTGTCGGGATCAGCGTGGTCGCAAACGTTTGCTTGAACGCATTCGTAAATGACGATACTTGCGCCCGGATTTGCGGGTCGATCGTGGATGCTTGTGAAGTCAGCGTGGAAGCCAACGCATTGAGGCCTGGGATTGCCGCTACAGAATTGGATACGCTGTTGACGCCAGTGGTGGCTTGTGACGTGCTTGGAATCGCCAGGCTGGACGCGGTAGGAAGTCCAGTGATGGCGTTGGTAAGCCGGTACACTTCACCCGTGCCCGACACGGTGTGTTGGGTGTTGAGAGCAGCAGAAGCACTCGATAGGGCCGTGAGCTGGCTCTGGAGCTGGATGAGGTTGGAGCTGAGCGTGATCTGCTCGCTCACCATGGTGGCAACGAGGCTATTTCCTTGTGCCAGGGACGAGGCTGCCGAGACCAGGGCCGAAGTTGTTGGTCCCACCACGGAGTTGATGGATGCGGTGAATGGGATCAATGACAGGTCGAGCGTCGATGATACGGCACCGTCCAGCGCCACTCCGAACCCGGTCGTCACTGGCGTCACCAAGCTCTGGACGAGCGGTTTGGCTTGGGCGAGGAACGTGGTCGATGTTTGCACCACATTGCCAACTCCACCAATGGCGGCAGCCAGTCCGCGTGTCAGTTGCGAGTTTCCTTGCGCCAAGCAAATGACAAAGATGCTATTTTATTTTTTTCCAGGTTAGTGACCTTTGATCTGATCAAGTGAAGAAGGTAACACGCACAGTTGGCAGAGAAAGACGGCGCCAAACATCTTTTTAAAGCGAAGGACGCGAGCAGCGTCTTTGGTCTTTCGGCCGGGACTGGCAGTTGGCCACCGCCGTTTGCCACAACATCCATACTTGAGGGCATGATGACACGCATAGGGCGATATCAATACCATCAGCCCTGCGGCTCCGATCCAGATGCCTGCAAAGACGATCGTGGGCTGTTTTTTTTTGCATGTTTAGTTTGTTATGCCGAAGTCGCTGTCAATGCACACCGAAAATAAGGAGTACCTTGATTCCCTGAAGCACAGTTGCGCTCCAGCCGTTGAAATTGAGGCCAGCGGTTCCGACGGTCGGATCCAAAATAATCAAGCTGTACATGCGGGTCCGGATACTCCACGCAATCGAAGTCCATGCTTCTAGGCCGCCGAGATCCCATTTCCAAATGGACGCAGTGTATCGAGACAACCCAATCGATTGCAGCAACGGATACACCGAGTTTGAGTTGGCGGCAGCAGCAGCAGCAGCAGCGCTGGACGTAGACGCCGAGAGATTGATGCTCCGGAGCAAGGCAAGGACTTGCTGCATCGCCGACTGCGCACTGGCGGTCGCAGCGGACGAAATGGAAAATGCAGCCGATACGCTACCCGCTGCGCCCGGGGTCGCCATGACCGGGGGGGTTTCGATGGAAAAGTCTGTGCCACGTAGGAGCATTGCTGCCAGCGCCTCGTTGGAATCACTGCTTGGGTCAGAGAGGAGCAGTGGCGAGGGTGGATGATCTGTCATCGGATCGGCTGGCACACTGGTTCCCAGAGCGACCTGCAAGAGTCCCAGTACCAAAATAATTGCAATCCAGGGCCAAATTGGGCGTAGTTTCCGCACCATTTATACAAATGTGGTAAATATTTGAGGGGAAAAATTATGAGAACTTTGAAAAATATTCTGTCAATTCTATATTTTGGTTGTTGATTTCGCTCGACGAGCGAGTTTTTTCCAGGGACTGGTACACGCAAAGATAAAGCGATTCCACGCAGAGGCCGGGAGAGGCGGGAGAGGTTTGTCGAGAGTCATATGCCGGTGACTCTGGATAGTGGAGGAGGACCGTGCCCTTATCGACTCCGGCAGCGGTGGGAGGTCCTGGCGGCCGAGCGAGTGGACTGTCGTCACATTCTGTTGATCGCGAGGATGTGGAGGCAAGTCTTCTGAAATCAAGCGCCGCAGCTTTTCGGCAGCAGCGCGAGGAGCGTCCTTTTCATCCCGCCGATGATCATGGTCGCTAATCTTTTCATCGTCATCACTGCTGTTGTTGTCGTCATTCTCGTGGGCCCGGGCTTCCGCAGCAGAGACGGCAGCCCGCCGACGAAGTATACCGACAAAGCGAATGGCAGAAACGCTGCCCGAAATGGAGACGCCGTGCGGCGTGTGCAGCAATGGCGTGGTATTTTCAGCAAAGGACGGCAGTTGGATCTGGCCGCGCTGCGTCAACCACGGATGCTGGCGGATGTCAGAGAGCGAGATGCGCGTTGCCGGGTTCTTGTCTAGCATGCGGGCCAGCAGGTGTGCCAGGTCCGGGTCATCGTCTGCAATGGCGGGCGGGTCGCATGCAATAGCGCGGTAGAGCATCAGCAACGAGGTGGCGTGGAACGGGAGGCGGCCGTGGGTCATGAGGAACAGCACAACGCCCAGGGACCAAATGTCGGCGGTGCATGCGGCGGCAAAGGGCGAGAGCTCTGCGCGATCCAAGGTGGTCGGGGCAGAGTGCACTGACGAGGGGCGCATATGAGCCGATTCGTCCCATGATGGCCGCACACCGGCAGCAGCAGCGGGTCGCGGCGACGGAGGCATTCCTCCGCCAGCGGCGCGAAGACGCCCAACCGAGCCGACTGTCGGGACGTATACGGCCATGGTGCACTTCTCGGGCGGACAGAACGCCGGCGCACCGCCGGTCGGGCCCGAGAGCCGGTGGTTACCGTTGCTACTATTGCCACTGGAGCGGCGGTCGCCGCGTACATTGTAGAGCTGAGAGAGACCGAAATCGGCAATTTTCACGCGGTTGTCCTGGGTAAGGAGCAAATTGTCGGGCTTGATGTCCTGGTGCGCGATGCGATTGTGGTGAAGGTACTCGAGGCCAAGGACGGCGTCGGTAAAGTAGCGTCGTGCCGTGCCCAGGGCGAGTGGAGGAGCATGGGGACCGACCGCTATTGGTGCGAAGGATCCGCGATGCGGCGACGGCAGCGCGACGTCCTCGTCGTCTTGCTCCTTTTCTACTTCTACATCAGAGCCACTAAGATAGCTGGCACGCCGTGACGCGATGGGGATGCTCGGTGCCGAAGACGAGGACGAAGACGACGCTTTTGAGGTGGTTGAAAACACGTCCGAAGCCACGGACCGGCGGCGGCGCGGAGAGTGGTATGGCGACAGAAGCGTGTGCGGGGCCGTGTCCAAGCCGCTGCCGCTCGTTGGGCCAGCAGCACCTTCACCACTGTTAGACGAGGGTAGGCGGAATATGGGGCCATTCGGACACAAGTCAATGACGAGAAATACGGCGTCGTGCTCCGCATCGTCAATGGCCTCGTGCAGGCGCACCACGTTCGGGTGGTGGAGCTGCATGAGGATGGCCATTTCGTTGGCGAGGGCCGCGTCCAGTGTGGGATCCACGATTTCCATTGGGAGTGTCCGTGGGGTGGCCGTGGCCGTGGCCATGCCCAAACCTCGGCCCCGCCCACGCGAAGACGACGGCCGGCGCGACCAGGACGACCCGGCGGTGGGACCGGGAGAATGAGCCGCGCCGCTACCACCACCACGGGCGAGACGGGCGGCCCAGTGGGCGCGGCGCAAGAGTGCCTTTGAGAGCTCCTTGATGGCGACCTCGGTGCCTGTGGCCTCGTCGGTGGCGCGATAAACAGTGCCATAGGACCCAGCACCAAGGACGGCAGTGACCAGAAAGTGGTTCAGGCGCGAGGTGCCATCGGCGTGGTGGCGCAATAGAGTGACGGGGGACGCGACGGCCGAGTCGGCCAGGTGTGGTTCCGGTGCCAGCGAGACGCGTAGTGTTGGTGGGGGTGGTGGTGGTGACACGTTCATTTTTTCTTCCCTTCACAAAACCAATCAAAAAGTCCAGTCACCACACGCTTGCTTGTGTATTTGTTGGTCGGTCCAAAGAGCATTTTCCATATGGCACCGTCGCCCAAACCCCCTCGCACCGGCCAGATCGGCCTGGATGCCGACGCCGACGCTGTGGCCGAGCACCTCAGCGACAAGGCCGACTCTGACTCGGACCGCCCCCTTTCTTCTTCGTCGGCTATCACCACCGCAAACGACCCGCTGGCGCTCTCGTCTATGCGGTACCTGGTGCTCCTCAAGGCTGAGACCACCCACGACGGCCCACACCCGGCCGACTCGGACAATGGCGTTGTGGACGACCTCGTTCTGCCCTCTCCCTCCCGCCCCCGTCGCGGTAAATCAGTGGTGGACTCGGCAATCCCTGCCGGCTGCCCGCCGCCGCCGCCTGCTAACGCTGCAAGCGTGCCCCTGGAGAATGCCGAAGTGACGGCGCTTGCCTGGTGCGTGTACGACATTCGCGCCGCCGCCGTGATCGAGCGCCAGTTGCACCTCTGCTCGCCGGAGACCGCGAACGTGCCCCCTTACTGCGCGGCCCGCTCTGGCGTGTCTGTGCTCGCCACCTTTGATGCCCCGCTCCTCGATGCCGCCGTGGCCGCGCTCTGCGACACACTGGCGCGCTTTGGTGCCGCGAACGATGGTGATGACTCCGGTGCTGCTGCTGAATCGACGACGGCAGCACATGCGGCGACCAGTGATAAGGAAGAAGAAACCCGCAAGCCGGGTCCGCGGGTCGCTCTCGTCACCCACGACGCCTTTGACCTGCGCCTCCAGCTCCCGGCCGAATGCCGCCGCAAGGGCGTGGATATTCCCGACGCACTGCTGCACCCGACTTACTTGCTGCTGAGCCAGGAGGTCGCCAAGTGGATGACGCACCATCCCGAGTCGTCGCGGCACCTCGTCTCGCGGTCCTTGCGCGATCTCTGCTACTACTTTCACGTTGACCTGCAGCCCGGCGTGCCCGTCACGCACTGGGCTGACTTTGAGGTCAACAACGAGAGCGAGGATGCCCTCACCTTCCACTGCAACCACCTCGTGGGCCAGCCGATCCCATCCGACGAGATTCCGCTGGCGCGCTCGGGCACGTTTTCGGGTTTGCTGCTGCCCTCCCCGCTGCACCGCTGCGAAGCCATGGCCAACTTAGTGACGGCCCTTCGCGGCTACCACTACGACGAGGTGCTGACGGCGCCCATCGATGCCGCCGAGTCGTACGCGCAGTTTAAAAGTGTACAGTCCAATGTGCTGCATCTTGGCGGCCTCCCGCGCGACCCGCCACCTGCTGTTTCGGACCTGCTCACCTGGTTCTCTTGGTTTGGTCTGCAGCCGGTGGACTTGTTGATGCTTGTTGATCGGTCCCGAGCGGCCACTGGCGATGGATTTGTCAAATTTAGCCATCATGGTATGATAACTCGTTTTTGCGTATTTTTTCTCTTATCTGACTAAATGAAAGCATTTTCCATGATCTAGAGGAAGCACATGCCGCCCTGGCCATGAATGGTCTTGTTCTGCGTGGCGGTTCAGCTGCCAGTAGGGGAGTGATGGTGGAAGTATCCGTGTCTGTGCCCGCGGTCTTGTCCATGGCTTCGGGTTTCACACTGCCGTTCCCTGGCGTACCGGCGGGTACCATGGGCGTCGGGGGTGCCGGTGGCATCTCCACGACATCCCTCGAGTCCACCACGGGCTCGATTGGCGGCGAAATGATGATGCGCGCTGGATGGACATGCTCCAGCTGCGCTCTGCGCAATTATCCGTCGCGACGCACCTGCCTCCGCTGCTCGACCCCGGTCCCTGCGCCTGCAGAGAGTGACCCCGCCGCCAGTGGCTCTGGGCGTCGCGGTGGGCCTCCTGGCACTTCCAGCAGCAGTAATAGCAACAACAATAACGGTGGTGCTCCATCGACGGGGCTCGGCCTCGGCGGGCGACGCCCGACGCCCATCTCCTCTGCTCAGCAGTACTTTGTGGGCGACGGCGGTGGCACTTTTGTCGACTACACGCAAGCGACTGCTGCCAGCAGCGGCGGTGGCGGCATTGCGGCCAACGGCACACGGACCCGCCGCACTTCCGCCTTGTCGCAAGGCACGGCTGCGCTTGCCGTCATGCCGGAATGGAACTGTGCGCTTTGCGCGTCGCGCAACTACGGAGTGCCGCGTGCTCGCTGCGCTACCTGCGGGGCTCCGCGCGCCGGCCTTCCTTCCACTGTGACGGATCAGCAGCAGCAGCAGCAGCAGCAATCGCCTTCCTCAAAGCAGCTCCACGACTGGCCCATCCCCTCTGGTGCTGCCACCCCTACTACCGAGTCCGAGGTTGCGGCCTCCCCTGCCGCTGGGCGTGCCAGTGTGCGGCTGAGCGCTTGTCCGGGTCGGTTTCCGGAGGACTCGCTTGCAAGCATCCGCTCATCCACCAGCGCAACACCGCGCAGCGGTTCTCACGACTCTCATGGATCTGTCGGGTTTGGTGGCGTGGCAGCAGCCCCGTCGTCAATGCTGTCGTCATCGCCGACGGGTGGCTCCACGCCTCAGGGCAAGGCCAACACGCGCACCACCACTGCTGCCACTGCTAGTGCAGGTGGCTCACCGTCGCTGGCTCGCGGTACGCCGCCGGCTGCTGCTGCAGGCCCTGGTGTCCTGCGGCCCGGCGACTGGATTTGCTCCAACCCCGACTGCAACTTCCAGAACTTTGCGTCGCGCGCCGTGTGTTTGCGATGCGGCACAGCTTCCCCGACTCCACCTCAGGCTATGTGCCCCGTCCCGTTCCGCGCGGGCGACTGGTTGTGTGTCGCGTGCACTGCTCACAACTTTGCCTCTCGCATCAACTGTGTGCGCTGCGGTTGCACCAAGGCTTACTCGGTTGCTGCGGGCGGCGGGTCTATCGGTCCAGCCCAGGGAACGGCTGGTAGTGCTACTGGCGGTCCTGGTGCCGCTGCCGGCGGTGGTGGTGGCGTCGGTGGTAATAGCGGCGGTGGGTACTCGCCCAAGGGCCGTGGCGGTGGCGGCTCGCGCTCCCAGCAGCACCACCAACCGCAGCATGGTGGTCGTGGCCGTGGTGGCGGCCACCGTGGTGCAAATGGCGCCGCCCATTATTACCAAGGTCGCCCGCCCGCATTTCCCTCAGCGGGTGAAATGGACATTTACCAGCAACAACAGCAGGATCTGTACGCAAGGCAAGGATACGGTCGCGGCGGTGGTCGCAACCCGGCGTATGAGATGGCGCAACCGGAATATGGAGGCCCATACTACATGTCGCCTCAGGAGATGGCCATGCACGCGTCGATGCCTAGATCGCCGTACGGTGGGGCGGCCGCCATGGGTGCGATGATGGGCGGTCAGTACTCGCCTGCGACGGCAGGAGGCGGGCAGCAATACATGATGGCGCCGTCGCCGAGCTCGGGGTATGGCATGCCCCCGCCGCCCTTTGCCCGCGGCCCGCTCGATACCATGTCGGCAATGGCAGCTGGCCTCCCCCCTCAGTCTGGGCATGGGCCGCCGCCGACCCGAGCCGAGCTCGAGGCATTTGCTAGCGCGTACTTTTATGGAGCGCCGCCGCACGCTCCCTCTGGTGGCGATGGGTACGGCGGCCGCCAGGATCGCTTCCCGTGATCTCTTTTCTTTTGTTCTTGCCTATTTGTCTATCCGTTTCTTCTCCCTTTCTTTTCCGTCGTTGCATCACTCTCTCCTCCTCTCGTCTTCTTTTTCATTTGGGCTGTGCAACTGTGTACGTGTGCTTGCGTGTGTTTGTGTGTTTTGCGTGTGTTCTTGCGCGTGCTTGTGTGTGTGCGCGCGTGCTTGTGTGTGTGTGCGCGCGTGTAACTCGCTCCTCGGGATGTGCCAACTGGATTCCGTTAATGATAATCCCCCTCTTTTCTTACATTTCTCACAACTTGGCCACAGCCTGCGTGTCGACCACCACTTTCCCGTAACTCTCGCGCGATCCGAGACACGTGAGGGCGTCCAGGGTGGACTCGAGCCCGACAAACGAGCGCGGAAACACCACAGGCGACAACTGCTTGGCCTCGAACCACTGCAAGAGCTGCGTCCAGACCTTGACCACGGTCGCTGGCTCGTGGATCCGGTAGTTGCCCCAGAACACGCCCATGACCGCCACATTCTTGAGCAGAATCCGGTTGGTGGCGACCTTTTCCGATCCACCTGGCGGGAACTTGGCAAATCCGACCACCACCTGTATTTGGTAGATGTTAGTGGTCCTTCTATCGCAAATGAGTAAAACGACGAACCAAACGGGCATTCCAGGCGGCCACCTTGAGTGACTGTTCGATTTCGCCCACGGGATCAAACACCACGTCGACGCCGCGGCGCTGCGTCAGGTCCATGATGCGCTTCACGTAGTCGTCGGCCGCGTAGTTGATGACGTGGTCGGCGCCGTTCTCTTGCATGACCTTGAGCTTTTCGGGCGACGACGCGGTGGCAATCACGGTTGCTCCCAGTTGCTATGCATATTGATTTTGTGAGTGGATCGCATAAACGACAGCCACTGAATGAATACCTTGGCGATCTGGATCGCTGCCAACCCGACACCGCCAGCACCCGCATGCACCAGCACCGTCTCGCCCGGCTGCGTGTTGGCGCGTACCACCAGCGCCGCATAGCTGGTCGGGTACGTCAGGTAGATCCCGGAGGCTTGCCGGAACGACAGCGTCGACGGGATCTTGAGGATCCCACGGGCGTCGGCCAGAAGGTGGGTTGCGTACGCCTGTTTTTTTTTTTTT
>MU624671.1:0-32678 GCA_025349905.2 Blastocladiella britannica
GGAAGCATTTGGTTGATCGAATTCATGATCTTGGACGACTGCCAGTCCTGGTACGCGGTGAACGACGCCTGGAGGAAGATGACGACGAAAATGGCCATGGAAAGGGTCAAGTTGGCTGGGGCAGGGTTGGGCTCGCCAAGGGGCTCTGCAATGGCACATTTCATTGTGAGCAAGCTGGGTCCACTATGTTAAAGGATACAAGACGCACTCCAAGAGATAAAGACGACAATGCCGGCAAACCACATGATGCCGGCAAACCCACCAAAGAGGTGCTCGGTGGCCTTGGCAAAGTAATTGGTCGGGGGCGGCGAGATGGCGTTATTGCCAAACTTGGCGAGGCGGCGCGACACGACGTCAGGCTGGAGGCCCTGATCCACCGTGGTCGCAAAGCGGAGCTCGAGCTCGTGTTGAGTCAGCTTGTGGATATCGTCGTTCTCGTCGGATGAGGAGGCGCCGTGTTTGTTGTTCTTGGATTTCTTGGTCAGGGTGTACTCTTGCGTGAGCGTGCGGTAGCCCAGGCGCAGTGCGACGACATCGCTGTCGACAGTAGGAGTTGCAATGGAGATGGACTTGTTCAGGTGGTCGTGCTCGCCGCCGGTCTCGGGGGCGACGGCACCATGAATGACCAAGGCAGAGGAAGATGCGGAAGCCATGGGTTCTGACTTTTGAATGCGATGAGGATGTCTCTCTTCCTTGCACTGGCCGAGGGACGTGCGATCGCTATTTGAAGTGCCTTCAATGGACCATGCTCGCTCTGAGACGACGGGGACCGGTCCCCACTTTCATTTTAAAAAAAAGAGGGTCTCTTTTTTTATTATTTCTTTCCTTTCACGCCCAAGCAAATGCCCAGTACAGTGCAGCACGGCGAGGAGCCACCGTTGTACAAGACAGGGTACATGGTTGCTTTAACTTTTGTGTGGGATCCAACACGTGGCTTGCCCAGAGGGACCATGCCCCTTTTGTCCGTATCAATCTATCCTTGGTCGAAACGAGGGGCCGTAGCCTGAAACCAGTCAAGTATGCGCTGCATGGGCAGTACTGGCTTGGGAATTCCATGCAATGCATGGGTAATTGTGAAGTATACTCGGACAAAATCGGACGCGTTGTTGGCAATTGAAGGAGAATCTCGGATCGTGACTTCCATCTCCTGCTGGCCGTCCAACTTGTCCTCGCCTCGCGTCTCTCTCTCGATACACTGCAGCGAGGATCACCAATAGCCTTTCTTTGGTTGTTTTCCTTGCAAAATACACTTTTTCTTGTAAGTGATCGCCACACGCTCTTACTTCACGCTTCTTGTGCCCGGTTCCCATCTTACTCCACCCCCCACGTACATATAAAGGAAAAAAAAAAATGCAGGCACTTTCGCTCATGACCCGCCGGACGATGCTCGGCGCACCAATGGTGCTGCGTCGCGTCGCCACCACTGCGACTGTCTCCCGCCCATTGATGGCGCGCCTCCAGTCCACTGCAGCCGCCGCCACGTCGCTTGCACGTGCCCCGGCATCGGTCTCTCCCCTCGACACGTTCGAGCGCCGCCACAATGGCCCGACGACCACCGGCGACGTGCAGCACATGCTCAAGACGATTGGCTGCCTCAGCTTTGAGGACCTCGTGGCCAAGGCTGTTCCCCAGTCCATCACGCGCACCGAGCCGCTGGCTCTCGGCGACGCGCGCACCGAGTCCGAGCTGCTGGAGGATCTGCGTGAAATCGCAGACAAGAACGCGCTCCTTAAGAACTACATTGGCCAGGGGTACTACGGCACCAAGGTCCCGGCCGTGATCCAGCGCAACATTCTGGAGAACCCCGGGTGGTACACGCAGTACACTCCCTGTACGTTTAACTCTTTTTTTTCTTCATGTGGGATGGAAGGATGGAACAACGGATGATCTCCTTTGCCGCCCCAACCACCCACCACCCAACGCCGGGTCACATCTGCGTGCTTGCATTGGATGAAACGCTAATATCATTTTGTAATAGACCAGCCCGAGATTGCCCAGGGCCGCCTTGAGTCGCTGCTCAACTTCCAGACCATGATCACGGATCTCACGGGGATGGCGATCGCCAACGCGTCGTTGCTCGACGAGGGAACCGCCGCCGCGGAGGCCATGCTTGCCTCGTGGTCGGCTGTCAAGCGTGCGCGTGGTACCTACTTTGTCGACAGTAACGTCTTTGAGCAGACCAAGGCAGTCCTGCAGACGCGTGCCGAAGGTGTGGGAATCAAGGTTGTGGTTGGAGACTATGCCTCGTTCGACTTTGAATCCATCAAGGGCGATCTAATTGGTGTGCTTGTCCAGGTACTTGCCATTTTTCTGTCACTGCCCAACCCCTGTTGCTCACATCGGCATATAAAAAAATGCAACAGTACCCTGCAGCAAACGGCACCATCAACAATTACCGCAGCTTCACGGAAAAGATCCACGGCTATAAGGCCCAGGTTGCCGTGGCCGCCGACCTGCTGTCGCTGACCCTTCTCACTCCGCCGGGTGAGTGGGGAGCTGATATCGTTGTTGGCTCTGCTCAGCGCTTTGGCGTTCCGCTCGGCTACGGAGGTCCCCACGCCGCGTTCTTTGCGTGCTCGGACGCGCACAAGCGGCGCATGCCCGGGCGACTTGTGGGCGTGTCGCGCGATGCGGAAGGCCAGCTTGCGTACCGCCTCGCCCTGGGTGTCCGCGAGCAGCACATTCGCCGCGAGAAGGCCACGTCCAACATTTGCACCGCGCAAGCCCTGCTCGCCAACATGGCAGCCATGTACGCGGTCTACCACGGCCCCGAGGGCCTTCGCGCGATTGCAAGCCGCGTGCACACCCTGACGCAGGCGCTTGCGGCCGGCGTCGAGAGTACCACCGGCATGACGGTCCTCAACAAGGCGTCCTTCTTTGATACTCTCACGATTGCCGCACCGCGCGGCGATGCTGACCAGCTTGTCAAGGCTGCCGAGGCACACGGGATCAACATTGCCCCGAGTATCTGCGGCCGCAATGTCCACATTTCCTTGGACGAGACGACCACCCCCGCGGACGTGGACGAGCTTGTCGCCGTGTTGGTCAATGCGTCCCCAAAAGCGCAGTACCTCGCCACCACCATGCGCGTCCCCACCGAGCTGCCGTTCTCCGCGGCTGCATTCGTTGCGTCGGCCGAGGCCCAGTCTGTCGCGACGTCGGCGCTCCCTGCCGCACTGCACCGCACCTCTGCGTACCTGACGCACCCGGTCTTCTCGCGCTACCACTCGGAGACGGAGATGCTGCGGTACATTCGCCACCTCGAGTCCAAGGACCTGTCGCTCGCACAGGCTATGATTCCGCTCGGCTCGTGCACGATGAAGCTGAATGGCACCGTTGAGATGATCCCAGTCACCTGGCCCGAGTTTGGCAACGTTCACCCGTTCGCGCCCGCCCACCAGGCCCGCGGCTACGCGCAGCTGGTGCAGGAGCTCGAGTACGCGCTTGCCGAGTGCACCGGGTTCGACTCTGTGTCGCTGCAGCCCAACTCGGGTGCGCAGGGCGAGTACGCCGGTCTCCGTGTGATCCGTGCGTACCACGCATCCCGCGGCGAGGCGCATCGCGACGTGTGCCTTATCCCCGTGTCGGCACATGGCACCAACCCCGCTTCGGCCGCCATGGCCGGCATGCGCGTGGTTGCGGTTGCTTGCGATGGCAAGGGCAACCTGGACCTCGCGGATCTTCGCGAGAAGGCGGCCAAGCACGCTGACAAGCTCGCCGCCGTTATGGTGACGTATCCCTCGACCTTTGGTGTCTTTGGTTCGTCTTTCGCTTTTTTTTTTTCTGAATTTTCCTCATCTCACATCTTTTGAACAGAGGACGGCATCAAGGAGATTTGCGACGTGATCCACAAGAACGGCGGTCAAGTGTACCTTGACGGAGCCAACCTCAACGCTCAGATTGGTTCGTTCAATTTTCAACTTTTAATGCTGTACATGTGAACGAAAGTTTCCTCACCCAATAATTTAATCAGGCATCTGCCGCCCTGGTGACTACGGAGCCGACGTGTGCCACTTGAACTTGCACAAGACCTTCTGTACGTTATTCCTCTCACGATTCTCTCTCCATCCTCATAAAAAAAAATAACTGACAAATACAACAAAAGGCATCCCGCACGGTGGTGGCGGCCCCGGAGTTGGCCCCATTGGTGTCGGCGCCCATCTGGCTCCCTTCCTTCCCGCCCACCCGCACGCAGAGTACGCCAACAAGTGCGGTGGCGAGCCCGGCAAGGCGCTCGGTCCCGTCTCGGCGGCGCCGTACGGCTCGGCCTCGATTCTGCCCATTTCGTGGGCCTACATCAAGCTGATGGGAGCGCAGGGACTCCGCCGCGCGACCGAGACGGCGATTCTCAACGCCAACTACCTCAAGGCCCGCCTCGAGGGACCCTACGAGATTCTGTACACTAACGACAAGGGCATGTGCGCGCACGAGTTCATTTTGGACGTGCGTCCGTTCGCGGCGACTGCGGGCATCCAGGCGGTGGATATCGCCAAGCGGCTGCACGACTACGGGTTCCACTCGCCCACCATGTCGTGGCCGGTCGCGAACACGCTGATGGTGGAGCCGACCGAGTCCGAGTCGCTTCGCGAGCTGGACCGGTTTGCCGACGCCATGCTGGCGATTCGCGAGGAAATCACCAAGGTGGAGCGTGGGCAGTGGCCTCGCGAGAATAACCCGCTGGTCAAGGCGCCGCACCCGGCTTCGGTCGTTGTTTCCAGCAACTGGGACCGCCCATACTCGCGCGAGGTGGCCGCATTCCCCGTTAAGGGATTGCTGGAGCGCAAGTTCTGGCCCACGATTTCGCGTGTGGACGACGTCTTTGGCGACAAGAACCTGCAGTGCAGCTGCCCGAGCGTCGAGGAGATGGCCGAGTAACCTTTATTATTTACTCGTGGACTGAATTACATATACTTTATTTGCATTTGATATGATACGCTCATGCGGCGGCTGGAGCAATGTGGATAAAAGATCATTTATGCAACACTCAACATCATCGACTTGGGTGGATATAAAGGAGGAGGAAGTGGCGGCGAGGTGGTGATGCTGACATTCTGAGCGCTAGTCGACTGGAGCAGCAAGCGACTCCTTCGCTCGACGCTGGCCGAAATGCGTATGCCAACGACATCCATGGTGTACTCGCCCATTTGCGAGTGATCCACGCCGAGCTCTTCGTCTTCTTCTGATGCGCGGAGCGAGAGCCCGGCCTTGGCCATCAAGAACGCGATCAAGTACGTGACAAGGAAGGACCAGCAAATGACGGTGGCGATGGCAACCAGCTGGTACACAATCAACACCGGATTGCCCGAGACGGCTCCGCCCTTTTCCTCTGCTCCGTCGTCCATGCTGATGATTTCGCGGTCTGCGAAAATACCAGTCAGCAGACAGCCAATGGCGCCGCCGACACCATGAATGCCAAACACGTCGAGGGTGTCGTCGTACCCGAGCTTGTGCTTGATGCGAGCGGAATGGTTGCACACAAAGGCGCCAGCAAAGCTAATGGCAAGAGAGGCGGCGGGCCCAACGTAGCCGCATGCAGGAGTTATGGCGACCAGGCCGGCCACGACACCGGAACAGAAACCCACTGCCGATACGCGGCGATCGCGGATATAGTTGATCAACATCCACGTCAGCCCTCCAGTACTGGCTGCCAGATTGGTCACCAGGACGGTCATGGCAGCGCGGGCATTGGCCGAGCCCTCTGAGCCGCCGTTAAAGCCGTTCCAGCCAAACCACAGCATCGCGGTGCCAAGCATGACGTTTGAAATCGAGTGCGGCATATGGGGCTCGTCGGAAGAGCGGCGTTTCCCGCAGAATTGGGCGAGAGCCAGTCCCGACACCCCGGAGGAGAGGTGGACGGCGAGCCCGCCGGCAAAATCCAAAGCGCCGAATTTAGAGAGCCAGCCATTGACTCCCCATGCCCAATACGCAATTGGATCGTACACGATTGTTGTCCAAACCAAGATGAAGGCACACATTGGGATCATGTTAAACCTTTATTTACCCAGAAGAAATTGGTGAGACGGCCAGCAGAGTTATACAAGGTGGAATGGGATACCAACCGTTCCGCAATTGCGCCAATCACCAAAGCAGGCGTAATGGCAGCAAACATCAATTGATAGACACAGGTCACAACCGCCGGTAAAGTAGAGGAAGTTGCCAAGTGCCTTCCCACCAAGCCCTGCAAAAAGGCATACCTGCCGTCGCCAATGAATCCGTTGGTCGCGGTCGGTGAAAACACGAGCGAAAAGCCAATCGCAAACCACTGCAAAGAGACGATCGCCAGTGACACGATGGAAATGAGAATCAGCGACAGCGCGTTCTTGTCGCGCGCCATGCCCGAGTAAAAGTAGCCTAATGCTCGGATCCGACATTGATTTGCGTCAAATATCTGGTGGAATAGTTTTGGGAATGCCGCATACCAACGCCAGGAACCATAAAGAGCACCAGTGCTGTCGACACGAGCATGTACCCCACATCGCCAGATTGCGCGTCGGGCATTGTTTTATCGGGAATTGGGTGCTGTGCAACACAATATGCGTGTAAAATCAAGAAGTCATCTTGGATCTAGTCCGAATTATTACATGTCCCTACCAAATAATGCGACCAAGTACTTAAAAAAACAACGAGTTTGTATTTATTTCACTGCATCAAACGACATCAAGGCAAAGTTACGCCGTCGCGCCATTCAGTGGCACCTGGGACATTTGCAGATCGCGCGAGTGGGTACGCTTGAACTCGACGCTGGCCGAGATGCGCGCGCCAACCACATCCATGGTGTACTCGCCCATTTGCGAGTGATCCACACCCATATCCTCGTCCTCCTCCGACGCGCGAAGCGAGAGGCCGATCTTGGACATGACGAAGGCAATCAGGTACGTCACGACAAATGACCAGCTGATGGCGGCACCAATCGACGCCATTTGGTACAGAATCAGGGTTGGGTTGCCCGAAATGGCACCGCCGTCCTTGACGGTGCCGTCGAGACCAATAAAGTACTTTTGGGCAAAGATGCCGGTCAAGAAATTACCAATGGCACCGCCGACACCGTGAATGCCAAACACGTCCAGCGTGTCGTCAAAGCCCAGCGAGTGCTTCATGCGCGAGGACATGTTGCAGACGGCTGCGCCAATGAAGCCGATCGCCAGAGACGCCGCCGGGCCAACGTAGCCACAGCCGGGGGTGATGGCGACCAGACCAGCAACGACACCCGAGCAGAACCCAAGGGCAGACACGCGGCGATCGCGAATGTAGTCAATGATCAACCACGTCATGCCGCCAATGCTGGCCGCGAGGTTGGTGGTCATGAAGGTCACTGCGGCGCGTGCGTTGGCCGAGCCCTCTGAGCCGCCGTTGAAGCCGTTCCAGCCAAACCACAGGAGCGACGTGCCCAGCACGACGTTGGAGATCGAGTGCGGCACATGGGGCTCGTCAGAGGGACGACGCTTGCCACATGCGAGTGCGAGCGCCAAGCCACTAAAGCCCGACGCCATGTGCACAGGAGTGCCACCGGCAAAGTCCAAGGCGCCGAGCTTGTTGAGCCAGCCGTTGGCGCCCCATGTCCAGTAGGCGATTGGATCGTACACGATGGTAGTCCACACCAAGATGAAAACGCACATGGGAATGAGGTTGAAACTTTTTGAGATTATTTTTTGTGTCAGAAGCATGTACCAAAAATGAAAAAAATGATAAGCATACCGCTCAGCAACCGATCCGATCGCCAGCGCGGGGGTGATGGCGGCAAACATCATTTGGAAGACGCAGTACGCCATGGCGGGAAGGACCGCCGACACATCCTGCCCGTCGGCAACGCCTTGTAGGAACAAGTACTTGCCGTCGCCAATGAACCCGTTGGTGGCGTCGGGGGAGAAGGCTAGCGAGAATCCAATCACAAACCACTGCAGCGAGACGATCGCCAGTGACACGATGGAAATGAGAATCAGCGACAGCGCGTTCTTGTCGCGCGCCATGCCCGAGTAAAAGTAACCTGTCGTATTTCATTCATTTTTTAGTTATATCTTTTGGTATGAGATGGAATTACAATTAGGACATACCGAGGCCTGGAATCATGATAAGCACCAGTGCAGTCGACATGAGCACGAACGAAACATCCCCCGAGTTCGGAGGGGGGAGTACTGTCGACATTTCTTTGGGTGTGTGGAGTTGGAGTTGGAGTTGGAGTTGGAGCGTTAGAGTATGAAGGATCGAGTGTGAGCCGCTCACGAAACGAACGAAATAGTAACAGTATGGATCTTGTCTATCAAGAGAGGAGGCGCCCTCGAGCTACTTGTAGCTTTGAATTCCTTTAAGCGTGTGCTGCTTCGAGGGAGACAAAGTTGGAAATGAAAAGGTTCATTTTTTCACCTGACGATGGCTGAGCTCGACTGTTATCGCTGTGAAAATATGAATGATAGGCATCATCACACGAATTTATTCAACTTCCATGCCCTCCTCGTCCTCTGCTTCGGAGGGAAGCGGAAGAGTGGAATTCAGGACCTCCAGAATCGCGTCCTGGTCCGCAGCCGAAAACCGCTCGTCGGCTTCCTCGATACACTATCGTTTTTTTAATGTATATTTTGCGCATGACAGGCTCGGGTTAATCGCGTTGGCTCATTCAAGTCATTTGGCTTCCCCCGCGCTCCGGGTCCGCCGCAGGAGAGCACAGTGGGTCCTGTCCAATGAAAAATGATAAAATGGGAACGAACCGTATGCAAGCAAACGTGGTTGTGTGGGCGCGTATTAAGGAGCATCAGCTTTTCGCCCTTGAGCAGGCTAAAGCGCTGGATGCCCTGCATGAACGCAGTGACCTGGTCGCTCGTCCAGAGCGCGACGCGTCCATTTGTGCGCAGCAGGTATTGGCGCACCTGTCCGTATTTATTGGTGGTTGGCTATGCGTAATTTTTACGATCGTATAAAAAAATGTACCTCGCGCTCAATGGCCGTCTCCATTTTTGGCTTTCGCGCGTTTTTTGATGCGCGGGGGCCCGCCGCGGCATACCGTGCCTTGGCCGCCTCGTACTTGGCGCCGAGCAGCTCGTGCACCTCGAAATCAGACAACAGCGCCAATTGCGAATTTGTGCATTCCATTTTAAATAAATTACGAAAAAAAGGGAAAAAAAAATTCTATGTGCTCGGCATCCATGCTGCAAGGACAGCGTCCATGACGGCATTCGTACCCACCGTCAGCAAGCGCCGCATCGGTGACGACACATGGGGACTGTTCTTCAGTAGTGTGCTACTCCTCTGCGGACTGGGAAACGCCATGACATCCTCGGGATCCGAGTCGATCGTGTCTTCAATGGCAGGAAATGATGGTCGTGGTTGAAGTGGCCGCTTTTGTGGGGTCTTGAGCATGGAAAAGAGGGTGCTTTGTGGCTCCTTCTGCTGTGGAGGGAGCATGGACCTAGCCAGCTGATGCGACAAGAGCTCGATCCCGTTGCCAGTGAGAAGCGATGCGCCAGCAAAGGCCGTGAGGGCCGGCGCTGCACACAAGTGCGAACCTGGAATGGTGCGGGCAGCCACTGGCGGCATCCATTTCGCGTGTGTCATCGAGGCACGAGCTGGAGACTGAGGACTGGGACCGACGACGGCGACTCCCTTCGAGTGGGCGTCCACCCATTGCCCGACGGGTTGCCCAGCGGCCTCCATGAGCGGCAGAAGCCAGCCGAAGTGCCGCGCTTGTTGAGAGAGCGCCGACACGCCGCAATGAGGTCCAAGCAAGAGAGCGCAATGCTGTGCCGATTCAGGGACTCGGGATAGGACTGGCTGCACTTGGACAGAGGGCGACAAAACTGTCACAGCCTGTACGAGAGCGGCGGACTGCATCAAAGAGACCTCATCCTGCGCGTGCTCGATAAACGACGTGTTTGGAGACATGCACAGCAGCGGTGTTCGTGACACGCCGGGCCCAAGCGCGACCGCCTCGAGTTGCGAGTTGGACAGAATGTGGCTGTCGTCTGGCAAATAGGTCCCTACGCCGTAATCCGTGTCCTCGCCGTTGGCAAACCAGGCGTCGCGCTCCAACGTGTGTGCGGCTGGAACTGGAGAGAGCATGCGTGCCGTGGGAGAAGTAGCTGCGGTACTGGTGCACGACACGGAGGGTGGCTCGCCGTCAGTGTCACTGAAACGAAATCCCCGCTCGTCGACGTATGAAGCTGACAGGCGTGCCGCGACGCTGGCCATATGGTTGGTGGAAGCGACCCCAAAATTGTCCATGCCGGCACTCGACAATGCCTCCACCAGCGTTTGCGCGCGCCAAAGTTCCTCAGAGGTAGCCGAGTGTCCCCGAAAAGCCCGGTCGCGCTGCTCGCAAACAATGTCAACATCATCGCGCGCCTGGCGGAGCGCCTGCGTCGTTGCTGCGAGCTTTTCCCGTGACTCTTGCATTTCGGAATGCAGCGCATAATTCTCGAGCATGAGGTAAGCAACGTACGCGTAGTGCTGTGGCACACGCGACGACATGGCGGACCCGTTGGTTCCTGCCGCCGCAAGATTGACTTGGCAGACGTGTCGCAGAAATACATCCAGTCCCGCCGATGGGATCTATATGTACGTCATTTTTCAATGAGGAGTAGAAAAGGGGACTGGATATAATATACCTGCCGGAGCTGCGATTGACCAGTAAATTTCGGCGGCAGTGGCCGGGCGGTCATATCGGCAGAGTCACAATCAAGTTCAAGGTCGCCAGGTGCGCTGGATCCTTGGAGCTCCATCGCATAACCTGCAACCAGATCGCGCATCCGCCCGATATCCAGATCGCCACGAAGGATCGCCAGACATTTTTCCACGGCAAGGCGACCATCCCCAGCATGCAGGGCTGCAGTGTCGACTTGCGCCAGCTCGTACCGTCCAATCGAAGATTTCGGGGATGTCACCCCCACGCCGTGTGGCAGAGGACGGAGATCATCCCGAGATCCAAATCGGGATGTGGCCCTAGATGAATCGACAAGCGTGGTACCCGAGGAGCCAGCGCGTGGCAATATGGGCGAGACCACCTGCAATTCTTCATCGGAATCGTCATGGATCGTGTGGGATCGCAGCGTCGGCGTCTTTTCCATGAACTGAAATTTGGGAGGAGGCGGGGGAAGGTGCTTCCCCGCCTGCCGCTGGTGCGGATCTCGGTTCCCAAAGAGCGCCGAGTGGTGGCGATGCTGGTGCTGTTGCTGTGGCAAAGTCGTCTGCATTTTTTTATGGATCCTTTGGATTCGTTTGGATTCGGATAAGTTCGTCTTCAAAAAAAAAAACATTTCAATGAGCTGTGCAGACGAGTCACACCACGACGACCACGCAGAGCACCACCACCCGCACGGAGGTGCTGGGCACGATCACGACCACGATTCTCCCGAGCGCGGAGCCGAATTCTCTCTCTGGCAGTACATTAACCTAGATCACATCCGCGCGCTCAATGAGACTCGCCCAGGGTCTGCACGCGACGTATTTCGGCCGTGGGACGAGCGCCTGATCGAGGACCGCTTTATTGAGTCGGACGCGGACGAGCAGCTGCTCATTCACATTCCATTCACTGGTTTGTCCACTTTCTTTTTTTTTTTCGTTTGGGCATGATATATGTAAAGCTGATACAGAACCGTCCTAGGCCAAGTAAAGCTCAAGACAATTGCACTGCGCGTGCCGCTGGACGAGTCCGCGCCAAGCGAGCTCAAGGCGTACGTCACTTTTTTTTTTCTTTTTTGCACCATATGGATTCACCATAAGCACGATGTGATAAAAAGGTATATCAACTGCGACCTCGACTTTGACGCGGCCGAATCCACCGTTCCGACGCAAAAGTGGGATTTGCTTGCTCCCGCCGACATTGTGGCGGCGGACGCAGATACTGGCTCGCGGGACGGGATCATTGAGTACCAAACGCGCATCACCAAGTTCAATGCCGTGAGGTCGCTCACGCTATTTTTCCCGGCCAATTACGGCGCCGACACGTCGATCTTGCAGTATATCGGCCTTGCTGGCGATTTTACTCCCATCAACAAGGATCCCATCATCACCTTGTACGAAGCAGCCGCGAACCCGGCCGACCATGCGCCTGTGGTTGGCCTCAACGCACTGCAGTCCAAGAACCTGGGTCTTTAAATATCTCAATGAACAACCCTCCATGTATTAATCATTATCAGGGCAAACGAGAGCAGGCGAATGTCGACTGACGTAGAGGGCGTCTGTCCGCTCTCGGACCTTGTTGAGCAGATTCTCGTCGTCCGCGCTCATGGCGCCCATGAACTCGGACGAATCCGAGCCAGGATTCTGTGTCGTCATGACCTCTGGCCGATCGCTCGGAATAACGTGCACAAGGTTCGCGTGCTTTGCTGGCTGTTGCCGTGGTTGCTGCTTGCGCTTTGGCGATTTTTCGGCTGGAGGCGGCCGACCTCGGTACTTTGGCTGCTCCACTGCCAGTGTTGTTGGCTTGAGTGCAGCAGACGCGGCCGATAACGATGCAGCAGCCGCCATTGTGCGCAACCGTCGCGCCCTGTCAGCATTGATTTGCTTGCCAGTGCCACCGCCGCCGCTTGTCTCTTCGTTCAGCATCCCGCTGATGCTTCGTCCAAGTGCCGCGGCAGCCAACGCAGCGATCCCACCCTTGGAACTGCTTCGCCGGTCAGTGAGGTGGCTGGTGGGAGACCTTGTTGAGTCTGGGTCCCGACGGTTTCCAGAACCGATCGTGCGGCTGCGAGCGGCGGTGGCACGAGAATCGAGCTCGCGACAGAGCCCCGCCGTTGCCGAGTTCCCCGCCGACGTTGGTTTGAGGAGCGCGAGGAGCTTGGACGGCGTGGCCCGGCGCGTTTGCACCGCGTACGTGCCGAGCATCGTGGCAGTGGTGGGCGGTGTCGGGTACCGTTTGTCGTTTCCAGCCTTTGATTTTGCTGTATGGTCGCTCTCCACTGTCGCTGGCGCGGATGTAGATGACGGGAGTGGTGGTGTCGGTTTGGTTGCCTCGCTTGTATCTACAGGGGCCATTTTCTTGGTCGCAGAAACAACGGCGGCATGCACCTTGGCATCGCGCTTCCGAGACAGGCGCTGGCGGATGGCAACCTCTTTTTCCAGCGTGGAGCACGTTTCCAAGATGCGGTCGCGCTCTCGCGTCAGTTCCATGGTTCGTGCCACGGCCTCCTTGAGCTCAACCACAAAGACGTCGTTCTCTTTTGACATCTCCGATGCATGCTGCGTCAGGCTTGCGAGCGCTTGTTCCTGCGCCGCTGATTGCATCGCAGAGACGTTGGCCGCGTGTGACCGCTGGACATGGACCCGTTGCTCCAAGAGAGATCGCTCGAGCTCGAGCACGCTCCGCGTGTGCTCTGACCGTGCTGCTTCAAGAGACGCCTTGAGCGACGCGAGGTGTGCCTCATGTCGTTGTCGCTGATGCTGTACTATTCATTTTTCGTTAAAGCATGTCCCAAACAATTTACATGTATGGTCCGCACCAGCACGTCAGAGAGCGAGACGATCTCCTTGTTTTTCGAGTCCAGGCGGTCCTGCAATTCGGTTATATCGGCCTTGAGATCTGCAGTGGCCGTAAAGTTTTTAGCACCAGGGCCACCTAGCCACAAGATCAATACGACGAAAACGGACCCTCCTCGGCCTTGATCAGCCGCGCTTCAAGGTCGGATCGCCGCTGTTTGTAATCCGAGACCGACTGGTCGTGATCGCCCTTCATCCTGTCAATCACGGCCTGCTTTTCAGCCCGCTTGAGGAGCAGGTACGTCGTGTACTCGGCCGAATCACGCTGGGCATCCTCAATCTCCTGCCGCAGCGAATCGTTTTCCTTTTTGCAACTGTCCACCAGCTGGCGATACTCGTTGAGCTCGTGATCCAGTTCGGCCAAGCGCGCTCGCAGCTGCGGCTCGTCCATGGCGCCAAGATCGTCCGCGAGCGAAGGGGCCGCGGATTTGAGGGTCGTCATCAGTAACTGGCGTCGTGCTTCCGCATCGCGTGCATTCGCCGCTGCATCGGCCGCGGCGGCGGCGGCGGTCGCGGTGGAGGATGCCAGTTCATTACCGTCGCCACCATCACCGCCGCTATCGGATCCAGGTTTGGATTTGCGCTGTTTGGCAGATTTCTTTTTCGCGGCCGCCATTTATATTTTTTTTATGCGGAAAAATGGGAAAGATCAAAAGATAAAAGGAGATATTTCATAGATAATTGTGGCGCACATAAATACAAAAAGGAAGGCCATTTTACAACGCGACCACGGAAGGAGGAAAGATGTTTCCCCGGGTCAGGTCAGGACCAAGCGTCAAATACCGACCTTTGCCCTCCCCCACCAAGATCTTGCTCCACGTCAAGCTCGCAAACACACATACACGCAAACCTCATCATCACAATGACCATTCTTTCCACCCCTCGCCCCCGCTTCACTCGCGCGCTTGTGCGCCAACTCGCGCCGTCATTTGCAGCGGCCGTGTCTAAGCACCCGGGCTCGGCTACCATTGACATGGCGCTCGCCCATCAGCAACACGACGCATACGAGCAGGCCGTACAGCAAATGCTCGGCCAGGGTACCAAGATCGTCCAAGTGCCCACCGACCAGGCGCACCCCGATTGCTGCTTTGTTGAAGACACATGCGTGACCATTCGCAATGTGGCAGTGTTCACGCATCCGGGGCACGTCTCGCGCCAGGGGGAGGTGGTTGGGATCAAGAAGGCGATTACGGCCCATGTGCCCGAGATTGAGCACGTCTACTCCATGGAAGCGCCGGCGACCATGGATGGCGGCGACGTGCTGTTCACTGGTTCATCTCCAATATTTTTTGTGGTAAAGGAAACGATACTCATCAATCGACGACGGATCCACCTCTATAGGAGCACACCTGTTCATCGGACTGAGCGACCGCACCAACCGTGCTGGCGCCGACTTTTTGGCGGCCATGATGACCAAGCACCACCCGACGCTTGCGGTGGTGATTGCCGATCTGGCATCGCAGCCAACGCTTCACTTCAAGTGCGTCATGACGTTCCTGACCCACAATGTGCTGGTGATCAGCGACGACGAGCCGGGACACTTGGCTTGGAACCAGATCCCCGAGCCGGTGCGTGCCGCGTACCATGTGATCTGGGTCCCCGACCAGGTCGCATCCAATGTGCTCTCGTTCCCTGATGGCAAAGATGGGCTCGCTGGTGTCATTGTTCAGGAAGGGTTCCCGGCATCCGAAGAGATCCTAAAGAGCGAGATCGAGGCTCGGTTTCCGGGCACCAAGATCGTCCCTCTGCAAATGAGCGAGTTTATCAAGGCCGACGGCGCGCTGACGTGCTGCTCGCTCTTGTTTGCATGAACCATTTTATATTTATTATACGAAATATCCCACTTTGCTTTTACATGCCGTACCGCTTGCGAGCAAACGCCGCAGGCAAAGTCTCGGCCACGTCCACCCACGGGCGCTCCACCACCACCAGGCGGCCGCTGTCAAACATATCGACGTGCATCAACCGCTGGTACCGCGCCAGCAGCGAGTACCCGCGGCCACCAGCTTCGACCGCCGGCTCGTCCGGAATCGGAAGCGGCAGCGCATCAACGAGATCGCCCTCGGTCGCAGCCGCCAATGCTGCCGCCAGTGCCGGGTCCGCTTCCACTGCGGGGGTCGTCGTCGTGCCCGACGACACCGAAGGTCGGCGCTTGGCCGGGTTGGGCAAGTCGCGCGCGAAATCAATGGCCAGGAACCAGTTGGACGTCCATGCCAGTGCGCGCTCGGGGCCTGACGCCAGTGGCAGCACGCCGCGGAAGTAATCGGCGCGCTCGTGCACGTCGCGGCCGAGCCGGGACATGTTGGTCCGCGGCCACGGGTGCGGCGCAAACGACGGCGCATCGTGCACCAGCAGCTGGTGGTTGTCGAGCGTGGCTGTCAGCCGCAGCGCGTGGTGCTCGGACTGCGCAATAAACTGCAGCGAGGTCAAGACACGCGGGGCGTGCGCTGGGAGCGGGTGCTGCTGTGCGGTCGCTTGCGTGAACAGGGGATTGTCGCTCGGGGTCGAACCATTACTAGAAGAAGAGGAGGGTGCTGCCGCCAGCGAGGCAGCCAGGTCCACAAGCACGATGCGAGCGCTGGCATCGGCGCTGACCAGGTACGTGCCGCACGGGGAAAGCGCAACGTGCGTGACATGCCGGCCTTCGTGGTGAGCCAATGCGGCCAGGTGCACGGGCCGCCATGGCTGTTCCGACTTGGACGACGACGAGGTCGATGGCAACAGGTACACATGGAGGACATTGTCGGGGGCCACGCCGACCACCAAGCACGACCCAGCAGCAACGCCAGCGCGGGCAGGGCCGATGGTGGTCCGCGGCACCGCCGTGGCGAGGTGGCGCAGATACGGCAGACGCGACCGCGCGCGCACAACACGCACGTCGCTGCCGTGGCTCAGCGTTGGGCCCTGGTCCACAAACCACAACTTGGTGGCGGCGTGGTGAGCAGCAACAATCCACTGGCCGTCAGTCGAAATGGTCGCCTGCGCAATGTTGCGAATGTCGCTAAATTGCACTTCGGCAAGGATCGCGGGGGCATTCTCCACCGAGAGCTGCTGCAAGAACGCCTTGCTGACGTGGTCGCTTTGGGTCGCGGCAGCAGCAGCGCCGAGCTTGTAAAGCCGCAGCGACGTTTCGAATCGAGCCAAAAGCCAGTCCTTGCGGTGGGCAATCGCCACGCGCGGGACCTCAAACTCGTCGTGACGGCGCTGCGGGTTATTGGTAAACCCTCCTGGCACGAGGTTGACGATCGTCAGCTCCGTGTCCACACCTTTTTTCAATTGATGTCAGTTTTGGAATGGCACACGTGCACAAAAAAAAAAAAGGAAAAGTAGGGACCTCCAGAGACGATAAACCGGCCACTGCTTGTCTCGACAACAAGAATGGACTTGACGTCGTTGGAGTGGTACCTCCGCATCGCAGCGCGCACCCACTTGTGGTGGTCCACCTTGGCATGTGCGCTGTTGCCCTTGCGGTTTCGGCTGGCAAAGTCGGACGCGCCGGCAATACGGTACTGTGCGACACCGCGGTCGATCGAGGCCGAGTACACTTCGGTTCCGTCGCGCGACACGTCGAGCGCCAGTACATCCGCATCGTGGCCCTTGACCGACTTGATAAGCGTGGCGGTATTCCAGTCCCACCACTCGACGGTGCCCAGCGACGTTCCGGCAACTACTGTACCGTCGGTCAACACCCGAATCGCCCACACCAGCGTGTTTTTGCGGTTCACGCGATCGAGCGTGGACCGGTCGCGCGGCGCGCCGTTACTGACCGTCCACTGGCGAATCACGCTGTCGTCGGACCCCGACACAAGGAAATCGCCGGTCGGGTGCCATGCCACGCACAAGACGCGTCCTTGTTGCTTCTGGAACGTGCGGTGGTGCTCAAACTCGTCGTCTGCAATGTCGTAGACCCGAATGCAGCCATCGTCGCATCCGGCGGCCAAGAGCGTGCCAGTCGGGTTGACGGCGAGGGACCAAACGCCGCCGCCCGAGGCGTCCATGATTTTCTTTATCATTTATTTAGCATTTAGGGCTATGTGACGGGCGACAACAGAAAAGAAAGACATACGACGGGTTCCAGCGTGTCAATATCCCACTCGGTGATGGTGCCATTGAGAGACGAGGCAAACAGCCGCGGCTTGCGGTTGGTAATGCGGCGCAGCGCCATTTCGCGCTCCATGTCGTCGTCCCACAGCTCGGGATCCGTGAGCACCGATTGGTGGGCCCAGGCCAGAGCCGAGACGGCGCGATTCTTGCCACCCAAGATCACGCGCTCCGGGTACCACGCGTTATCGGGCAGTCGCAGCTCAATGTCGCCATTGGCGCGTGCCACGGCCAAGTACGGCCGCGCAGCAGCGCACGACGGCGGGGTCGCGGCCATGCATGAGATGGCGGCGGGGACGTGATCAATGAAGCGCACGATATGGGTCTCCATATCTTCTTATATGAGGGTGTCGCCCAAGTGCTGCGCGTTTGGTAAGGCGTGAATTGCAGCGAAGTGCGGGCGAAATAGACTGAATGTATTTTGTAAATGAGCTGAATGTATTGTGTAAATGACTAATTTTTTTTTAGATGACCCGTGACCGGTTACCACCAAATCTTCCGGATCGAAACCCGAGCTTCACAAAAAGTGGGATCCCGCGCGCGGTGTTGTCACCACGTCGCTCTAGCGCTACCCTGCGAAAGGTGCTCTAGGTCGTCGCTCACCAGCACTGCCCGTAATAATTTTCGATTTGGGCGTGACGAGGCCAGAGCTTCTTCCTCTTTAACACCACTTTTTAAATGACGACAGCAGCCCGCCCCACGTACGCACCCACGCAAGCACACACCCTATAATTTACTAAATTTAAGAGTAATACAGATTCAACCCCGCCGTCGGTGGCCACACTGGCCGCGATCTCGGCTTCAAGACCCGCATTATCCATGCCAAGGAGCTGACGTCGCACACCAAAATCAAATATCGGTAACTATTTTATCATTTCGCACCATATTAAATGCAAGTACACTGATATATGTATATAATGTAGCCAAAAGGGCCAGCACTCGGCCGCCGACATCAAAGAGCTTGATCTGAAGGAGCACCTCCGACAGGCCGAGCGCGAGCATGCCGCAAAGAAGCGCCGCGCAATTGAAATGCACGACCCGACTCTGACCGACGACATTCGCCTCGATGGCGATGGCGAGCGCGCGTCCTTTCGCAGCGAGAGTAGCGGTACGTTATCCACTTTTTCACTCGCACATTACCGCTGACCTTTGTAAAAAAAAAAGACACGCCATTGACGCAAAAGGCCCGCACTGACCGCTCCGCCTCGCCGTCCATGGACTCGCATGCGCCTGCGGCAAAGCGCGCACGGCGATCAAAAGATGACCCGGATGCGGACCGAGCCGTCTCGTCGGATGAAGACGGCAACGGCAGTTCGGCCAGCGACTCGTCCTCCTCCTCTGATGACGATTATGACGATGACGAAAACGACGCCGAGGCCCTGATGCGCGAACTGGAAAAGATCCGTCGAGAGCGCGCCGAAGAAAAGGCGCGCACCGACCGGGAGCAACGGGAGCGCGAGGACGCCAGCCGCGAAGCAGCACTCATGTCGGGCAACCCACTGCTGCAAATGGGTGGTAGCTCGTCGGCCGCGGCACTGGACTTTACCGTCAAGAAGCGGTGGGACGACGACGTGGTGTTCAAGAACCAGGCACGCACCGAGGCTGCGGGCAAGAACGAGGAAATGTGGACCAACGATCCGCTGCGGAATGCCTTCCACCGGGCCTTTATCAAGAAATACATTCGATGATTCCTTTTATTGTGGTGGTGGATCGAAAGGTGATGGTGGGTACGCTGGTGGCGATACCAGCAGCCCACGAAAGGCCATTTGAATGGCGCGCGTGTAAGGCACGTTCATGCTGAATCCGGATGCGGCATGCGCAGGCATACCCCTGCGCAATTCATCGGGAATGTGCGCGTCGTGGTACGGAAACGCCGTGTCGACTTGGGCCACGTGCCGCATCGGATCATGCACGTCCAGAGTGGCCAGGGCGTCAATGGCACCCGCCGCCAGAAACACCGAGTCATCGCCGCCGTGGTTGGCGGCATCGTAGGCGTCAAATGTGCGTGGGCCCCGGGAGCGCTGTTGCTGGGTTGCCGCCGCTGATGCGGATGTGGCTGCGGCGGAGGAGGATGCGTTGGCACGGCGCCGTGATGGAGAGACGATGCTGTTGCTCCCGGCGGCACCAATGGCCGAGAGTTCCGCATCTTCCTCCTTGACACGGCGCTCGTGTTGCCGCAGGATATCTTTGGCATCGTCACTGGATCCCGCCTGGTCCACGACATCAGTTATGAAAATGAATCAAATCAAGAATTGAGAAACGTACCAAAGCACTCACGAGATCCTGGTCCCGCTGCACCTCCATCAGCGCCTCCTGCTCAAACAGCTGGCGCGCGTCCTGCTGTCGTTGGAGCGCATTCTTTTGCTCGCGCTCCTGGATCCGCTTGAGGACATCGTTGGCCGAGGCACGCTCCTTGTTCTTGCGGATCGCCTCCTTGTGCTCTGTGTGATATGCTTCCACCCTTTTGTTGGTTTCTTCCACATCCACGTCATTTGAGAGATTGTATACTGCAAGTGATTAAACAGTGAGCACTCCTGTTGCGATCAATGAAATTTTTTCAGTACCAATGTCTTCAATTTCTTCCAGGTAATCGTTGTAGGCGTGCCTGCTGCCGCCAAAATCGTCCAAGGTCTTGTTGTAACTGATTATGGAGGAAAGGATCAGCTCCAAGTTCCAGGTCGAATCAAAGTAGAAGCAAAAAAAAAAAAAAAACGCACATGCCCATGATACGCTTGCGCACGCGCACCTCTCGGTCGACGCCCAGGTCGAAAAAGATGGGCTCCTGAAAGTCAGACGCGCGCAAGTACCGACCGCAGTTGGGGACCGGGCAGTGCATGTTGTGTCGGTTGGTCATGTCGCGCCGGCATTCGCTGCATCTGTTTTATTTTTTTTAAATGAAGGAATGAGTCAAGTACACGATACATGGAAAAAGATAAGAAAGCGAACATGCGGTGCAGGCATGGGGTGGCAAAGACGCGCTCATTGTCGTCGCTGTTCTGGTTGCGCTCCTTTTTGCACGCGTCGCACCGGCGGGCGCTGCGCTCTTCGTCGAGCTCGGGGGCTTCCATTTACTAATTTTTCTCTTTGAATTGAGTGTAAAGAGAGAATTGGAATTGGATCGCCGGTCGTCGTACCCGCCCTTATTCTCTTATTCGAGGACACGGCCCCACCTCAAAACCCTAAAGAGTGCAATGGCAAAAGATCTGCCCCCATTCCGCCCGGCCCAGCTGCCGTCCCCGTTACCCACGGCGCGGATACTGCAGACGCTTGGCCTGCCCATCGACGACTCCTGCGCCACCGAGTCCCTTCTCCGGCGCCCGATCGCTCCCGACAACCCATCGGCGCTCGCAGACCGGCTCGACGCCTGCCACTCAGCCAAATGCTATGCAGTCCTGGAAGAGCACACGCGCACAGTTCTGCTGTCTGCGCCATCATCAAACCTCTCGCTTCCCGAGACCCTGCACTTGTGGCACCACCGGTTACTGGCACTGCTGCATCTGGGCCTGGCGTCTGCGGCCGCCGCCGAGGCCGAACATGCGAATTTGGTCGATTGCGCCGATGCTCCTTGGCCGCTGCGAGTGCTGGCCGCGCGGTTACCGGCACTGGCTGCCGACGCCGACGCCGATGCCCAAATCTCCGCTTCCGGAGCTGTATCTGGAACGAGTGGAGATGCTGGTGGCACCGACGCCCCTCCCGCTCCGACCTCGCCACCTGTCGTATCAACATCGTCTGCCGGGCGCGCCGCCGCTTCCGATCCGCGGTTGCTGGCGGCGGTCGCGAACCTCTCCAAGGCGGCGAGCGCGGCACGCTTGGAGGGATCGCCCGTGGGTGAGGCGCTGGCGATGCGAGCACTAGCGCGCGTGGCTGCATTTGACTTGCGCGATCCGCGGCTCGCCGACCGCATCGTCGGGGCTACGGGCCTGCCTCCAACCGGACTCGTGGACCCAATGCACCTCGTGGGTTGGTGGACCGATATCGCGGCAGTGTGGATCGCAGCCGCCCAGTGGGTGCGGGTGGATACAGCTGTTACCGCACTCGCTGACCTGCAGGGCTATGGCGGAGCGAATGTGCTCTATATCCGGTATGTGCACGCTGATAGTTTGATGGATTAAATATGGCACGCTGACACGCGGGAGTGGGGTGCAGCGCTCTGACGGTATCCGCCCAAGGCGATGCGGTCCGCGCGCAAGAGCTTTGGGCGGAAGCAGCGACCGCGCTCCGGTCCACTGGCGCGCGCATTGCTGCCGCTTCCGATCCTGCGACGGGCCTTGCCCCATTGGCAGCGCAGACAGCCGCCCAGGCAGCGTACCGGCGGCATTTGCAATTACTGTTAGCGCCGCCGCCGACGCCTCTCCCATTGCTGCCATTGCCAACTGCAGTGTCCGCGACGATCACCCCGTCGGCCACGACAACAACGACTCCCGCCATGTACGCGGCCGACACTGCTTGGATCGCGACCGCCACGCTACTGCTGCCCGCGGCCCTCAACAATGCCGCGGTCGCCACTGCACTGGCACCTATCGATGCTGTTCCCTCCGAAAACAGCAACGCTGCTGATCCACTCGTCGACGCCTGGATGAATGCGGCCCGCCGAACGGCGTTCGCGGACCCGGTGGCCGTGGCCAACTTGGCGACCTGGATCGACGTGTTGCCGCCTACGCCGCCGTTGAGCGGGTCTGGGTCGGCTGTGACTGCCGCCGCCCGCAAACGCGCAATTGCCGTGCAAATGATCAAGGTTTCGGACTCGGCGGCGGTGGGCTCGCTGCGCCTGGTATGAGAACGACTAGGGAGAAGACACTTTCATTAATAACGAACAGAATTCATTGTGGAGGCTCTTGCAAATACTGGAACGCGGGGGATACGCCCATGGGATGGCTTAGCGCAGGGAGTGCCATAGCGGCGGTCTCCGGGTGCCCTTCTTGCTGCTGGAGCTGTTGTTGATCTTGCTGGTGTTGTTGATACTGGTGCTGTTGGTGCTCGTGCACCTCGGCGGTCGCAGCAGCGGACGCATACCCTCCTGCGCTTGATGCTGGATGAGCCGCGGCCATAGCCGCCACCGCCGCGACAATCTCGGGCTTGGGACAACTGGGCGTCGCCTGCGTCAGCGCCCGGTTCAACCGGTCTATTTCTTCCCGGAACACCACCAGCTGCAGCTCCAACTGCTTGTTGTGCATCTCGTATCCGATCGCCTTGGCTTCCATCACCGACAGCTGTTGCTTCTTGCGCTGGCGGCACTTTTGGGCAGCTAATATTTTTTTACATGGGAGTCAGTTATCAAGCGAGACATGCAAAATGAAAACGAACCAGTTCGGTTGCGCTCCAAGTACGCCTTCCGGCCCTCGTCTAGGTGATCGAAATCGACCTTGCGCTTGGTGTTGCCCTTCTTTTGCGGCGGAATGATCGGCACATGCTCCGTCCCCAGCTGCGTAAAGTCGGTCGGCCCCGATGGTCGCGGCGGCGTCGCCATTGCCCCCGCACCGTCAGCGTCTGCATTGGCTGACGGCGTAACCGTGGTGGTCTTCCGCGTTCGGCGCGTCCTGGGTGCCGTCGCCACCGCCCCGGGTTCCTGCGGTGGCTTTGATGGCGATCCGGCGCGCGTGGTACTGGTCGAGCCATGGTCGATGGTGGCGGCAGTGGTCATGGTCGCGGGGTTACTCAGCGCGCTCGATACCGTCGCTGTTGCCAGCGGGGACGGCGCAAACGGGTACGACGCGTTCGTGCTGCTCATGGCCGGGTACGCGTGGCTGCTAGGCGGATGCGAATTGGCGGTGGCGCTCATGAACGGGGACCCGGGCGACGGGTGGTGCAAGGCCGGCGACGATGTGGACCCGGGAACAAAATACGCTGCCGGGGACATGGTGCCAAAGTAGCTCCCTGAGGCGCCTGGATACGTGCCGCCAGTGGACGCCAGAGCAGACGCGGCGGCCGCAACTACTGATACTGCTGCCGCGGCTGCGGCGGCTGCGGCAACCACGTCTTGGGAACCGTCGCCATAGTGCTGCTGCTGGTTTGGGTGCTGCGAATGCAAATGATGGAGATGAGCGCCCGTACTTCCATAGCCATTTTCAACGCCGACATGGGCAGAAAACATGGGCAGCTGCGGATGGTGGTGGGGGTTCCTATCGGCCGTCCCGGGAATCGAGATGGACGCGTACTGCTGCAGCGAGGTTGCAGCAGTCGCCAGAGGGTATTGTTGGTGGAAATGTTGTCTAACCTCTGCGCTCGTAATGGAAGGATCCACCTCCATGGGATCGGCGCCAGTCAAGTACGAAGTTTCGTGCGTCGCGGGCGGTGGTGGCGGTGACGTGAGGTCTCTCGCCGACTCTTCAGGCAGCGAGGAGAGCGGCATCTGCGAGGGCTGGTACCCAGTCGCACCTCGAGTACCATTGTTGGTGGCCGACGTTCCCAGCGGCAAGAACGGCGAGTCGGTCAGCAGCGACATGATGCCCGGCGTCAGCAGCGGCGGTCGCGCAGCACCCGTGGCGCCGGCCCAGTTGGACATGGCTCGGTCGTGTGCATCCGCCGTTCCGGGGATCGTCAGACTGTCGGTAGGAGCAGGAGCGTCCGATTGCAAGTATGTTGCTGCTGCTGCTGCCGCCGCCGCTGAGTTGGGCGGCGCTGCTGCAAGAAAAGAGGGCGACGCAGCCGACACTGCAACAAACGGCGGGTTGGATGCGCTCGGAGCGGTGCGGGGCTGTGGCACTGGCGCGGAGGGCGGTGTCGTGGACCGGTCAGGGCTTGAGGTGCGGCTATTGCTGTGCGAGCTGCTGTTGCGACCGAGGCCGGCGTAAATGGGCGTCGGAGTCGGAATCTGCGACGCCAACTGCATCAGCGACGACGTGTGCGCGGCCGAGAATTGCGACGCAGGCCGGCGAGGCATAGGGATCGCGTTGGGGGTGGACCAGTGCCGGGCTGCATCCAGTGCGCTGCCGCTGCTGCTCAGGTCGGCCGTTACTGAGGAAGCATTGGCAGCCAGTCGCTGGCGTCGGGGAGAAGCGGGCTGCGACGTTGCCGTTGCCGTTCCCAGGGTCGGCGACAAGGGAGGAGGGGCCACACCGCTCGCCATTGCCATGGAATCAGCAGCCGCGCGCGCCGACACCGCGATGGGGAATTTAGGCGAGGACGTCCCCTGGAGATGGGGAGGGACCAGCGAGCCGCCGGGAGATATCCACTTTTCGGCCAAATGAGCCCAGTTTCGCAGCCGATCAAGTTCACCAGGAAGGCCGAGCGAGGGTGAAATGTGCTTAAAGCCCGGGAGCGATGGCTTGGGCGACGAGTCGAACGAGCGCTGCAGCTTTTCGAGCACGTCAGGCGGCGGGATCACGGGCAAGGCCACCGATTCGGCCGGTGGTAACGGCGGTTGGTGCGAGGCCGAGTGGGATCGTGGGCGGCCAGGCGAGACGCGTCCGGGCGACATGCGTCCGGGCGACATGCGTCCGGGCGACATGCGTCCGGGCGACATGCGCTTAATGAACGCGGCCAGGCCCGTGGAACTTGAGCTCACTCGGCCAGGGCTAGTGTTGGTGTGACCAGCCGAAGCGGGCCGTGGCGGCGAGGTGGAAAACAATCGCGTGCCATGGACGGGATCCGAGTGCGGCGCTGCTGTTGTCGTCGTTGTTGTTGCCGGTAGAGAATGACCAACGACAGGAGACGAATTCTCCACGGGTGTTGAGGCGAACGAGCGCTCGAACGGGTTGATTTCCATTCCTCTTTTTTTTTTTTAGATACCAGGGATTAAATGGGATCCAGCAGGGTTTCTTCAGCTATGGCATGATGGACATGGTGTGAATTTTGTACTATGTCAGCAGGTGGCCATTGTGAAGTGTCTTGTTGTCCTCACAGCGTAGATGTATAACGGCGGAGTACCCTTGAACTGGAGGAGAAAAGGCGGTGGGAAGGTCTGGTCTTTTTGGTTTGCGCGTGCAAAATTCCCCTTGAGCAGTTTTTGAGAGGTGATTATGGAAAGAGAGAGCGAAAATTATTACATCATCAGCCCATTGAGTGGAAAGAAGACTCCTCTTTGAACGTACAATTTTTTTAAATAGACAGAAGAACCATGGCCCCCTTTAACTGGCCGACCAACAGCAACATCCACGCCCCGCAGCCCCGCCAGCAGCAGCAGCAATCCTCGCCGTCGTCGTCTTCCGACATTGGCGCCGAATTCAATGCCATCCGCGCCACTGTCTCGTCGTCCGTCTCGCGCTGGATGTCGCAGCTGCTGGACGACGACATTGACGACCCTTCAATGAATGCGTCGTCGCCGTCTTCTTCGTCCGCCAACAACAGCAGCAACAACAACCGGCACTCCTCCTCGGGCTTCGGATTATTTGGCGCCAGTACCCCCACCACCAACTCGGTGCCTCGCCCCCCGACCATGGCCCCGTGCCCGCCCGGCCTCTACGAAATGTTTGCAATGCTGGACCCGGAGGTGGTCGAGGCCGTGTACGTGGAGCACGACGGCAACGCTGAGGCCGCCACTATGATGCTCCTGGCCATGTCGGACCCGGACTTTGCACGCAACCGGACCCCCTCGCCGCCCCCGCAGCAGCAACGCCCAGCCGTGCTGACCACCGCGGCTGAACGCGAGCGCCAGCGCCGCCAGGCCGCCAGCCACGAGTTCCTGGCTGCGTCCGGCCCGGCCTTTCTCATGCGTGGGTCCGGTACCGCCGAGTTCTCGGCCAGCACCACCACCCACCAATCCTCGGTGCCCGGGTTCATGGAGCAGGCTAGCCATGCCGGCACCGGCAGCACCCTTGACCCGCTCGAGGATGTCGAGGAGGTGGATCTCATTGAGAAGTTTGACGAAATTGCCAACAGTGCGTTTTTTTTCCCTTTTATGCGTCCGCCCGATAGGCGACTGACTCTATGTGCATATGAAAAAGAAACCAAGCTCCTGCTCCAGGACGTCGCCTCCAAGTTTGAGCGCTTCACCACCCGCGTCGCCGACGAGTTCGACCTCGGCCTCGGCAGCACCGGATTTGAGCTCGGCGACGTGACCCCGGCCGCGTCCTCGCGTGCCTCGCTGACTCTGTCCCTGGAGGACGAGGATGCGTCCATTCTGTACGACGCTTCGGCGGCCCTGTCGTCCATGATGCCACCGCCGCCGCCGCCGATGATGCGCCTCGACTCGGGCTCGCGCTACTCGTCGCGTCGCTCGTCGCTGGAGGATGCGCCGCTGACGTCCCCTCTGCCCGGTCCGGCCAACATGCTGTCGCAGAAGCGCGGCGGTGGCCACCTGTCCATCTCGACTCAGTTTGGCGCACCCCTGACGGGTGGAGCGTCGCCGTCGCGTGGGCACTCGCGGTCGTCCTCCGTGTCGTCTCTTGCGCGCGAGGCGCCACTGTCGCCGTTTGTGATCTCGGAGCCGGGAGACAGCGACGACGAAGCTGATGAGGAGTACAAGAAGGAAATCTTTGGCGGCAGTGCGACCATGGCAGCCGCGGCGGCGTCGTCTCCGCCCCGGAGCTCGTCGCTCGACGTGCCGTCCCCTGCCGCGTCGCTGCTGGCCCGTCGCGTGGCGTCATTCACTGAGCCCCGCCCGCGGTCCCCGCTAGCCGTCAGCCCGCCGCTGAACGTGCCCTTTGCTGCGGCTGCGCTTTCGTCGAGCCATGTGATTGGCCTTTCGACGAGCCCCATGGATGACGAGTCGGTGGCGTATGCCCACGCACACGCGGAGGCGCTGTAAAAATGCAATCTGTTTCTTCTTTGCCTTAATTAACCGAAAAACTATGACCACGCTGGCCCACCTTCAGAGCCTCGCCAGCGAGTTTTACTCGACCGGGTCGGGCCTTGCCCGCAGCGAGCTTGGTACGACGATCAAATCAACCACATGATAGAGTTCAGGTCAGGAAGGGCCACCCTAACGCGCGCCATGGAACAGAATCGCGGCTCGAGCAGCTCAAGACGCAGCCCGACGGCATCGCCCATGTCCTCGACACCATCATTGCGCCGGCACTCTGCGACCAGACCCTCGACGTGCACCCGCAGCTGCTGTTTCTGAGCTTGGGCGTCGCGCAGTCGGCCGTGCACCGCTGGGACACGCTGCCACGCGACTTGCAGGGCCACTTGGTCTCGGTATTGAGCACCGCGATCCAGCGCGCGCCCCTGGTCCCGGCGCACAAGCAGCTCGCTCGCCCGCCGTACATTTACAGCAAGGCCATGCAGCTGCTGGCCGAGATTGCGCTCTCTGCCTGGCCCAGCGACGACGGCGACCCGTTTGCGCTCGCGCAGCAGTTGATCCAGGCTGCTACCAGTACCACTACCACCGGATCATCGCCGACCTCCGACGGGTCGTCAACGTCGTCGTCTCTGGCCATTGCCGGCCGCCAGCTGCAGATCGGGCTCGACCTGCTCCTGACCGTGTCCCAGTGCTTTTCGAGCGCTGCGACATGCACGTTTATTCTCCAGTCGCGCATGGACGCGATCCAAGCGCAGTGGCCCGCCGTCGCGTACTCTGTGCAGCTGCTGGTTGCGCCGGTCCTCTCGGCACTCACCACTGCCGCCATACGTGCTCCCATCTCCATGGGTCGCCCCAATACCCCCGTGTCTCCGACCGTGATGGGCGCCGCTGGCTCCGCTGCTGCCGTCGCTCAGTTTCCACTTCCACAATCCCCTACCGGCAGTCATGGCGGCAATGGCGGCGGCTCGTCGGCAATCACGTTACCTTGGTACCCGGCAGCAGCGCACTCGATCTTGGGGATCTTGCAGCTGGCGCCGCAGCAGCTCGAGCCCGATACGCTGGACCTCCTCAAGGCACTGGCAACACCCGGCCATCCGGCCGGTCTCCAAATGGCAACCCTCGACACAATCCATACCCAGCTCATGCTCTTGCGCATTGACGCCGCCCGATTCCCCCACCTGTTGGCTCTGTCATTGACCGAGCTCGATGTTGCGTTACCCCGAGACCTGGTTGCCCTGGGGGTATCGCGAGCGAATCCCGATGATGGCACCGACGATCATGACAATGACGACCAGGAAGATGACGATAGTGACGACGAGGGCTTTGATCGTGACTCGGGTGCCGGCACCAGTGGTTCCAGTAGTGGAAACGCAATCAACAACAACAACAGTGGTATGAGTAGGAGTAGTGGAAATATGCCGCTACCGCTTGCGACGATTGCCCGAAAGGCACTGCGCGACATTGCCGCCACACTCGCCGCACAGCACCTGTCGCGCATGTCGCCGGCGCAAATGGTGCAGCTGGCAATAATGGTCGTCCCGTGCACGCGTTTCCCCGGCGCATCCGGCCGCGAAGCATTGCGCGCTGTCCGTGAGACGCTGGCGTCGCTGGCGCCGCTCCCAGGCAAAGACCCCGAGCTGACGACGCAATTGGTGAGCAGCGTCCTGCAATCGATTGTCCCCGAGTTGAACCAGACTGGATTTCGCGACCTGGACTTGGAAGAGACGCCCGACGACGACAGTCATGAGTTTTCGGGTCTGGATGCCTCTGGCAGTGGCGGCAGTGGGAGTTTGGGCCGAAGCCGGTCCATGTCGGCGCTACCAACCGACCACCAGAGCACCGCAACCAAAGTCCCGCGGATCCACCTCCTGCTGGCGGTCATTACCGCAGCGGCCGAGCTCGACCCACACCTGGCGCTCACAAGTGTCTTTCCCACGCTGTCTCAATGCCTCCAACATATCGAGTCCATGGCCGTGGCCCGATCAGCGATCCCCAAAAAGCTCCTGGTCGCATACTCGGTTTGCCTGCGTGCCATTTCCCGCATGTGCCCTGCCCTCGAAACCAACACTGCCACCACCGAGGTTCCTTGGTCGTTCGCCGCCAAACTGGGCGAGCTGGCAAGCCTTCTCGGTCCCGTCGCCAGTTTGGGTGTTCCCGGGTATTGTCGCGCTTTACTCGAAGTGCAGCTTGCGGCCCAGGCCACCCTTCATGTCATTGCCGCGCATGAGCGGGCGTCCGATCCGGCAAGCGAACCCGTGATATATGCGTTGCTGTCCTCTGCGCTTGGGTTCATGACTAGCCTCGCTGATGCGGCAGTACAGGGGCAACAGGTACTGAATGCGGACAGCGAGCGGCTCATTCTGGCCTCGTCGCGGCTGATTGCCTCCATTGCGGGAACGCTGCGGCCTGGGGAGAATGGGAGTTTGGCAGGCTGGCGGTCGTCGCTGGTGCAATCGGCCGCACCGGTTTTCCAGGCGTTTTCGGTCGCCCACCCGGCAGCAAGGAAGCTCGTGCATTCGATTGTCTGTGCAACCGTTTTACCGCCCGGTAACGCCGCGGTCCTGCGTATCGGGTCGCCCGACGCTCTAGCCCGGACCGGTACTCTTCGCGACCATTTCCAGGTAATGCTGGGTGGGTGTCGCGACACCATGGACATGGTTCGGTTATTGACCGGCGCTCTAGGCGCCGTGGATGACGAGTCGGTGGCGTCAAGGACCGTAGTGGTCAATGCGATTGACCCTTCGTGGGTGGTGGCGGCGCTCGACGCGTTGGACAAGGCGGCCGCTACCGCAGACGATAATGTTCCGGTGGTTGTATTGCTGGCCGAGTTTTTCGGGGCACTGGTGTTGGCGCGCAAGGGTTCGCCGACCGCCAGCGAGCTGATCCCGCGCGTCCTGGTCCAGCGGTTTGCGGCCCTGCCTGAATCGCCGGCTGGCACCGCATGGTCCCGATTGCTGCGAGTGCTCATTGAAGACGGCAGGACATTTGAGCCGCACCTGGTCCAGTTGGCCGACCACATTCGTACCATCACCCAAAACGCTCAGGTCCGTTTGTCTACTGCTACTCTCAATGGATTCAATCAACTCAATAACCCAATAAGTAATAGGTGGACCCGCAGCTCCCGTTCCTCGTTGGGGCAACCCTGATCCACCACTGGCGCATCTTTTTCCCAACGGGTATCCTCGCGGCCTCTACCACGGGTGCGCCCGAAATCATGCACGAGGGCTCGTTCCAAGCGCTCGTGCACTACTTGCTGAACGGCCTCTTGTCTCGCGATGTCGAGCACCTGCGGTCCTCGATTGCGAGCCTGATGCACGTCAATCAATGCTGGCGCCTCTTTCACAAGCACGTGTGGCGCGAGCGGTTTCACGCTGATGCATTGGGGGTGATTGTTCGGGCTCTGGTGCAGCCGGCAGCGGTGACGCTGTTGCGCGACGATCTGGTGGTTCTGGCCAAAGCGATGTTCGCGCACGAGACCGCGGATGCGGCCCAACTCAACGCTTCCTTGGAGACCATCTACGGGTACTTGCGGCAGCATATTCCGGCAGAAGCGGCGTCCGCGTGGGCTGGATTTGCTGCCATGTGGGAGGCACGAATGCAGGCGGGCGTTCAGGCGCTCGACGATCTGCACTCGTTTGAAATGACTTTACGGGGGCTTGTCCATGACATTTGCTGCATTCACGTTTGGATCACAAAAACTTGAACTGCAACAGTTTGGGTGCCAAATAATTATACAATCCCTTTTTAACAAAATAGCACAAGCAAATGAGCCAAACTACATCCACTACTGCGCAAGCAACATCGACAGGCTATCCGCTGGCATGGAGCAGGGACGATTTTATTGATCCAATCACGATTACGTACTCTGCGCTCAATCTTGGCCTTTCGAGTATTGCACTGGTGCTCATTGCGCACCGGATCTGGACCAGTTCCTCCCGCTTTTACTATTTAATGCTCTTTGCCGCATTGCCGATTATTACAGCCGATCTATCGTTCATTCTCGTCATTGTCGAGCTGATTGGCATTGTTGTTGATTCCATCAAAGTGATTAGCTCAAAATACTGGTCGGACTGACACTGGTTGGCTGATTCGCAGAGCGACAACGAACTGGCACGCGTTGCTGGCACGGGTCTTGGTTTATCGATTGCGTCCATGCTCTCGGCCGTCCGGTTTCGAGGTGCGCTGTTATTTTAAGATATCGTCAACAACCACAGCTCATGAAATGGCTCTAAAAGTCTTTTTCCACGGTCGCATCTTCAAATTCTACTCTCCCACCCTATCGACATGTATTATTGTGTTCCTGGCCGTCAATGGAGCAGGAAATTTCGTGTTGCTGGTATCCACATACATTCCACGCGCCGGGTACACGATTGACGACATCCATGCCCCGAACTCGATTCGCAAATATGCAGTCACGATCCAAATTGGAATCAGCATTATCACGAGCTTTCTTCTGGACGCTATGAGCGCAGTTGGCGTATTTCGGATCCGCCAGCGCGCAATGGGGCTGCAGAGCTCCGAAGCCAGACAAAACGATGCAAAGAGCGCCTGTGGTGGCGGTGGTGACGGGTCCGTTTCTTTGCAGCCCGGCGGCGCGAGCCCGCTGGGAACTTCTTCGTACCAGTTGTCCAGCACCGCGACGACCGATGCGGGCCCAACCGCGGTCAGCACACGATCGGAATACGTAGTCCAGGTCCCACTTCCTCCCCAGCAATCGCAACAGCCACTACAACAACAACCATTACAACAGCCACCACCACGAGTGAGCGGGGTTCCTGCGAAAAAGCAAAGGGTGCGAGCCGCGATTCGGCGCGAGCGGCTGCTCCGGATCACGAGCCATGTCCTGGTGGCTCTGTTGATGATGTTCATTTCCATCACCATGGGCGCGACCCTGTACCAGTTCTCGGCCAGCTTGCGCGGCGATCAACTGGCCAACGTCCTTATGCGCGTGTACCTTGTTTGTACCATCCTGGAGTGGATCCTGGTGGTTCAATTGTTTAGCAAGGCAAAATAATGTCTATTTCGTTCAAAACTTGAGTGTTCAGCATGACCCCAAGTTTTCGCCCCCTTTTTCAAACACCTCATCCGAGAGGTCGCATACGTGTTCGCCAAGTCCCTGACGTCCATTTACACCTGGATTCATAGCCTCTACGGCGAGAATCCCGATCAGACACGGAGGGCGAACCCGAGCGCCGCCAGTTTAGCATTGCATTTTTTCCAGGACCACCCGCTGTCCTATCTGGATGAGGCCGCCCACGCCTATAAAATGGCGTTTCATCAGCCGATCAGCATTGCTTCGGTTTGGCGGATTGTGCACGCACACGGGTTGTCGTGGATGGTGCCTGGCCAACTCGTTTTTCTTTTTCTTTCTTGGCAATGGTCTGACGTGCGCTCACCTCATGTCCTACAGAAGCCCGAGCGGCGCGCAGTCAAC
>MU624672.1:0-32667 GCA_025349905.2 Blastocladiella britannica
TGGGTAACACGGCGGGCAAGGCCATACAAGGAAAACTCGGCAGTGTGTACTATTATTTTTGTTCATATATAGCGCTGAGTGACGGGCGATCGTGCAAGCGAAGCTGATCGGTTCGGTATTTTGTGTTTGTCTCAAATGTTACGATTGCGAACAAGCTTGACTGACAGCGCCATGCTTTTTGATAGGCCGGAAAAAAAGGCCAAGCGAGCGAGCGAGTGCGATCGAGGCTAAGGCGATCGTCCAGGCGGGCGCCAAGGTCGGGAGGGAAAAAAAGCGGTCGGACTCGAAAAAGCTTATGGGCGGGAGATCGGATGGGTGGTTGGATCGGGGTCGGATCAGGTTGGAAGAGCGGAATGAAAAGGTTTATTTTAAAAAGCTTATTTTATATATTTGGAATAGTAATAATTAAAAGCATAATTGAAAAAAGCCTATTATTTTTGTAATAATAAGAAAGCTTATTTTCAAAACCTTAATGCACTAGATATAAGGTTTTTGGGATCAGGATGGGGTATTGGATCGGTCGTGGAATGACAGCTCGGAATTCCAGTATCATTTTCGGACTGAGATGATGCTCGTGGAGTTCCAGCAAGAAAAAGCAACGAGAAAAAACAGCTTGGTTTGTTGCAGCAAAAACAAGGACTGAAGAATTCCGTTGGCGACACAGTCCTAAAAGTGCAAATCAAAGCCCTCGGGCAACACCTGCAGCGCCCACTCGCCAAAGTTGAGCGGGAACTCGGGAAGCGCCATGTTTTCCATCAGCACCGGTGGTGGGACCGGGTGGCCGCAGCCGCCGTCACTGGCCAGTGGGTACTGCTGCTGCTGGTGCTGATATGGGTGGTGGTGCTGGTGCGACTCATCCGCGGCAGCAGTGCCCATGCCGGTCAAGGGCGGCGGGTAAACCAATGCGCCGCCACCAGTCGCGTGGTGGTGCTGCTGAGCGGCCTCGGCCCCACCTGCAAACGTGAATGACGGAAACTGGGAGCTGGGCGGCCATGCGAGGTGCGGCAGCGCGCCGCCGCCGCCGCCCCTGTCCGGTTGCGCGGACACGTGGGACCGAGGTTGTGGAGGTGGTGTATGGTGCAAGCCGTCGTCGAGCGGGCTGCGCGACAGCAACATTGGCGGCGGTGGGGCTGTCTGTCCGTGCGGACCACCTGCCGCCATACCCGAAGTCATCGATGCCAATGGCGCGGCGCCACTGCCAAACAAGGCGGTCGATGATGATGGTGGAGCCTGGTACTCGAACCGCTGCTGCGGCTGGAATCCAACGTGCTCGGGAGCAGCCGCGGGCATGGAATGCGGTGCAAACGTTGACGACGACGATTGCAAGTACATGGGTCGCGCCTGTATATGCTGCTGCTGCTGCTGATGCGTTGAATACGCCAGCGTCGCGGCCATCGCCACCTCCATTTCGCACCCGTGGCGATTGGCCCGCTCCATGTACGCCCTTGCCGACTCGGCCATGAGGTGCGCGTACGTTCCGCGGTCCTCCATGGCCTCGGCCACCTGCGACGACTGGGCCGCGTGCCGCTGCGCCACCGCCGCCAGCGTCAGTTGCTCGGACCGAATATGGACCGGCAAGATAATGATGGGCGATGGGCCACTTATGTAATCCGACGCATTGGCACTGGCTTTTTCGGACGCGGCGGCGGCGTGAGCGCGAATCACTTGCTGGAGCTCGGCCAGCTCGCGAATGCAGATATCGTACGCGTCGGCGGCCACCGGTGAGCTCGGGACCAGGCGGGCCAGGACCCGCGGTAGCTCACGAAGCGTCTCGTACATGTTTTCGGGCGAGCCGCCGCCTGCAACCACCACACGCGCGGCGGCGAGGACCGACTCGACTTGATCTGTTTTGCATATTTTTTATGAGGCCAAGTCGAACAAGGATAGTCAGAAAAAAGACGTACGAAGCATGGCAGACCAAAAGAAGTAATGCCATGGCGAAATGGTCACAAAAATGTGCACCACCGCCTGAACCGCGCGCTCCAAGGTCGACAAGTACTGCGGGTAGAGCGAGGGCAACCGGGACGACGGCTCGGGCGTGTCGGGTGGTGGCGCCTGGTTGTTGAGCAACGGGACCAGAACTCGCCGCGCCAGCATCATAGTCGGCCGCAGCGGTGGGGGAGCCGCAGAGCTGTCGGCGGCCCTGGAGGACGATGCGGTAGTAGCGGCGGCTGCCGCATCTTGCATTTGCCGATCCATGTTGGCAATCACGCCCGCCACCACGGTCGCCACTAGAGGACGGTACAGATACACGATCGTCTGATGGTAGGCAATGGCGAGCCAGGCCGATTCGAGGGCCACTTGCGGCGGCGAGTCGGTTGGGCCCAACGACGAGAATACCGCCGGATCAAACTCGAGGTGGGGCGGAATGGATTGCCGGAATTGCGTCAGAGACGCGTGCAGCTCTGGCAACAGGGTCGCGGGCAAATGCGATCGACGGTATCGGAACGAGTTGACGGCGCGGAGGACTCGGCCGGCAATCAGCACCCATTCATAGTAGTGCGGCCAGTAGCTGCTGCTTGGCAGCAACAACGCCGTGTCGCCTGATTTGGCGCGCGATTCGGGCGTTTCGACCAGTGATTTCAGGTCGAGGATGCAATCATCGTCGTGGACTGTTTTTATAAATCGTCTGGTGAATTCAGAGGAACAAATAAAGTAAAGAAAAAAACATACTCATCACTGGGCGCCCATGCGACGCAGCACTCAAGCGATCGAGCGTCAACACAATCGACCACGTCACCATCCGCGTAGCAGCGGCGGGAGCAGCGTCGTCAATCAGGTACGCGCGGCTCCGGGAGCCAGACGACGCTTCAGGTGAACTGCGAGCTGCAGGCGATCGCCCCGCCGCCAGAGTAGAGCTGGAGGTTGTCGAGAGGGGCGACGCAGAACGACCGGGACCCGCTGGAGGAGGAAATGGAGCGTCGGTTGCTGCTTCAGCACCCCAGCAGTTGCCAACGACCGCTCGCGGATCAACGTGCAGCCCGAGCGCCAGAGCCAGTCGCGCGGCCATGCCATCCATGAGCCACGTCGATCCTGCCGCTTGGCCATTGTCCAGGACCGCCATCAGCAGGCACGCTTGGACGCCCTCGATGCGTCCTGCGGGGGCTTCAAACAGACGCGGCAGCAACCGGCGAGCGCGCGCAACGAGAAGGCGCGAGATGGGTACATTGAGCTCAAACGCAAAGTGGCGGCGCTCGAACGTGAGCGCGCCAACTGCCAGGACCGCATACACGAGCAAAAACACTTCGGATGGGGGAGTCCCGCGCGGCGACGTCAGTCCAGTGGAGGGGAGTCCCGCTGACAAGTGCGCTTCCACCACTCGCGCTGCACAGCCGGCCGCCGCGTACACTTGGTCCACGTACGCCTCGGTGCGTACCCGCGTCAGCATCGGGAGCCAGTGGGCCGTGACGGCGAAGTACGAATCGAGCAACAAATGGGCAAGGTTCCGCGGTGGGAGCCATTTGCTGTGGTGAGCGAGCTCTACGGGGAGCATGCGCTGCTTTGCGAGCCTTTTCATTTGTTTGTGTATGAGTTTTGGATCGCTATTCCAGTAAAATAAGAAAAGCGTACTGCGAAATAAAGACATTGACGCCGTCGTCGTGGCCATCATCAGGAAGGCCCTTGAGCAAGTGATATCCAGACGAGTTGCCAAAGCTAGCAAACCCGTCGGTCGCGCGGCCATTCTCGTCCAACGTGACCAGGAGCGTCAAGTTGGAGACGATATCCTGAATATCCTGTTGCGTTGAGGGCTGCATTCCGCGGCTGGATGGCGAAGAGGCTGTATCGAGAGCCGAGAGCGGGTTAAACGAGGAACCAGGCGAGGTCGGGCCATTCTACATGGTATTTTTGTCAGTCACAGTAGTTTTTAGATTGAAAAAATAGGGAAAGCACGGACAGGAGGAGGCGGTGAGCGACGACGACGCGGAGGACGCGCGCCGGCAGTGACGGGCGACGAGGCGCCAGACGAAAGCGGTGATCCTGCCTGCGAACGCGGCGCTTTGGGCCCACGCTTGGCCGGCTGGCCGTACTCGCACGGCACTCCGAATTCGTGACAGTGCGCGCACGGGAAACCGCCCGAGCATCGGATTTTGCGTCGGCTAAACCAACTCAATGAGATGGAATCCAAATACAATGGCGAAATATAAAAGAAAGTACCGGCACGTCACACAGGCCTGGGTCGTGCGGCCCTTTTTCGTCGGCGCAAGGTTGATGGCGGCGACGCCAACGGGAGGCACTGTTCCGGGAGCCGGTGGATGATCGGTGGTGGCCAGGGTCGATCCAGCTGCAAGCGCGGCGGTGGCCGCAGTGACTGTTGAGCCCGAGGGCACGTACGCGATTTGGCTTATGCGCTGCGGTTGGGCAATTGCCGGCGATACATCGCTGTTAGCACCAAGGATGGCGGCAGGGAGCGGTTCAGGTGCCGTTGTTGCAGACCAGGGCAAGGCATTGGGGAAATATGGAGCGGCCAAGTGTGGCGATGTTGTTTCCATGGCACGCTGCTGGTGTGCGCCTGCAGGTGCTGCTCCTGCTGCGCTGGGAGGCGAGGGTGGGACCATTCCAGAGAATTCGCTAGGTACGTTTCTACTGATGAAAAAATGGCAGGTTCAAAGAGGTTCGTACATCCATCAAACCATCACAGTGTTTTGCATTCTCCATGTGCGTGCGAGAGTGCGGCGAGGGACAACTGGCGCCATCGGTCGCCGCAAGCAGGGGCTGTTACGCTTGCATAGAAATTTTAGGCAAGTTCCCACTGAAACCAGGCTATTTTCCCAGGGTACGTCACAGCTTAAAATGCCACGATTCCGGTCAAGCCAAGACCTCTTTCGCGTCGCGTCCCCAAATCCAATCGAATTGCGTCAAGGGCAGCCAAGGACAGGAGATGGCGCTCTTTCCAACCTCGCCGCATCAGGTCAACCTCTACGCGTACGCTCACCACCACGGCGACGTGTGCCCCGCCGTCTCCATCATCTCGGACGACTGGCCGCTCTGGACGCTGCCCGCCATCAATACCCACCGCCACCGCAATCCAAGAATGGGACTCGCCGCCAACGGACAGCAGGGATCCGACCCGCTCTTCAACAGTCCGCTGTGCCTGAGCCGCCTTGGTCTCCCGCGTTCGATTGCCGACAATGGTTCCAAGGTTCGATAATAATTTCCGAGGAAAAAAGACTGCGAGCTTACAACGTGTAACGCACAGTTTGACGCCAAGTCCCTTGCGACCGGTGGAGCTGCCACCGGTGCCGATGGGACAACACGATTCCAGTACCTTGACCCGCCCACCATTGCCTGGCTGGACCCAGCAACGCTGATCCCGCACGAGCCGACGTCAGCGCCGCATTTGGAGCGCTTGATTGGCTACCTCAAGGACCTGGACGATGAGGCGCTGCTGCCCACCATCATTGTCACGCAGTCGTCGCCGCATGTGATTCTTGGTTTGTATATCTTTTTTTTTCTTGTTGCCTTCAGCAACGCGTTAACCAGAAATAAGAAATAAAAAGACGGACACCACCGCTGGCAATCGTCCCTGGCTCTCGGCATCCCGCGCGTGCCGTGCTGGGTGGTGGACGATCACCGCGCCGACACCACTCCGGACATGCTGCTACCCGTCCCGCACTCGCAGTTTCTCAACGCCACCTCACTGACCGCACTTGGTCAACAACCAACAGCTCACCAGATCCCGTCCCCACCGCCCTCAATCATCCTGGAAGACAACAGCGACAATGCGTCGCTGCTGGCCCCGACTTTGCCCGCGTCCCCACCAACCGTCACTCCCGCGACTTTTTCGGACGCGTACACGTACTACCGGGTGCGGGTGTACGACACGCGGTCGTACAGCGTGCTTCGGATCCGCGACATTGCCGACCGCGCTCGCGCCGCACACGCTGCCGCACTGGCCGCCGCTGCTGCTGGCGGTCCACCCGCGGCCGGGTTCGGTGTGAAGGGCACCAAGCACGTGGCGGTGCGGGTCCCGACGCTTCCGCGGGCACCGGCGGTCCCCATACTTCACGCTTCCGCTGCCAGCGCTAGTGGCGACGATGTGAAGGGCTCGGGCCACGACGACGCCGACACGGACGACGAGCTGCGGCTGGAAAAGGTGGCGCCTGTGGTCGAGTGGGGCTGGTGGAAGCGCGCAGGCGCCGGGTTCGCGTCGCCCAGTGCTGACGGCGTGGACGTGGCGCATCTGCGGTCCGCGCACTCTCTGGGCGAGGTGGGCATGTCTCTGGTTCGCGACGACGATAGCAGCGACGCGTCGGGGGAGCTTTAGGGTGACATGACCAACATAAAACCTTAGACTTTATATAAATATTTCATTTACGGTGCTCGTACGGCGCAATCAACGCTAGCGCCTTGCGCAAGTTGTCGGCGGCGGTCGAAATGTCGTCGTACTCGATGGCGGAGATGGCGAACCGAGCAAACTTTTGCGCCTGCGCCATCACCGCCGGATCGTGCGCCAGTGCTGGGCTACCGCCACTTGTTGGCGTGGCGACGGTCGTAGTGATGGTGGTGTAGCTGCTGCTCGAATACGAATCCGAAGCGGCGGCGGACGGATACGATTGCGGTGGCGGCGGCGCTGATGGGTACGATCCTGGCGGCGCCAATGGCCCCGCTGCCGTCGGCGGCAGCGCGTGGAAATACGGGTCAGTGGGTGGTTGGGGAGCAAACGGCGACGGAGCCGCGGTACCGAACGCAGAAGATGATGATCCGTCCGGAAAGGCCGAGCTGACGCGCGGTGGGAATGCAGAGGGTGGAGGGATCAGCGGAGAAGGAGCGGACCATGGACCAGCAGCGGGATCGGCGCGCGCTGATGGCGATGCGGGCATATACACGAATTCGTCGTCGTTGGGAGCTCCCAGTGGCGGGCCAGCAGTGGGCTTGACGCCCGATTTCAGGGCCTTGACAATGTCGGCGGCCTTGAATTTCGCGTACTTGATCTTGTCGCGCGTGTCCGAGTCCAGCTCGTCCTTGAAGACTGCCATGACTTCCAGGTAGTTGGACGCGGCCAGGTACGTCTTGGCGGTCCGCCTTTGTTATTATATGTCACTTTTTCTTGGGCATGTTGATGATAAAGGTACGTTACGTACATGGACGCATTCCCAGCCCGATCCTCGCGATCAGCCACGGCAAAGATCTTGAGGGCAAAGTTTTCGACATGGGCGGCCCCGACATTTTCGTCCGAGACGAATTCGTTGTCATGCAACCGTGTTTTTTCCTGTTCCGAACCAACCAATTGGTGAACATGGAAATGGTCAAAAAAAAAAAAGGAAAAAAGTTACCGATTCCAAGTGATTCATGAGCGCAATCAGCCACGGGCGGATCTCGGGAATGCGAGAGGCCTCGGAGAGTGCAACGCGCGCCGCGTGCATCTTGCCTGGTGTTGGTTTTGGTTAGTTGGTCGTGTCATTCACTTGAAAAGGTGATTGTACGCACACCAGTACGAGATGGGTGGGTCGCGGGAAGCCATCTCCTGTGCGCGCAGCATGAACGGGAGCACCGCACGGGCGTTCTCGGGCAGCGGGGGCAGGCCAGCGAACGTGAGGGCCGACGACATTTCCTTTTTTCTGATGGGTTTTCTTTTGGAAAGAGAGCGCCGTCATAAAATGGACAACATTGCGGCGCGTCGCCGCTCTGCCTCGCCACGCGTGCTCGCCGACCAGATCGCCGACGCCGCGCTGTTCCCCGCCGCACTGACTGAGCTCGATGCCCTCGAACGCGCCATCGAGGCCGACCTGGCTGCCATGGCCGCCGAGCTGCCGGCCGCCCCCGCCCACTGGATCGATGCCAACTCGTTCGTTGTCTTCTGTCCTATATTTTTGCGTGTAAACATGTAAAATGTGACATATTGTATATTAGCCTGGATTTGGACCTGGTCGCGGGCCAATCAACCCACCTGGTTGCCACCTTGGCCGCCGGCGACGCCATCACCGCCACCCTTGGCTCGGAATTGCGTGCCCTTGACCTGGAACTGGTAATTGGTCCTCCATATTTACTTTACAGTCCGGCTGGCCTGACCTTGTTTCCAATACTAGCAACGACTGAATACCGCCATTGACCGCATTCACCTGCTCTCGGACCTCCGGGGATGCACCACGAACATGCAAACAGCCATGGATCAGGCCGACTGGGAAACGGCCGCAGGCTACGTCGAGCGCCATTTGCATCGCCTCTCTGACCTGGACGATGTCACCGCCGCCGCTCGTCATCCAGCAACAACCGCTCATCCTGGAGCTGCTACATCATTATCGCCGCGGCTCTCGCGTGTGGAAATGGACGACTTGCCACCGGCGCTGCAGGCGCTGTTTCCGCACCAGTCGGCGATCGAGACCGACATGGCTCTAGCCGAAGCGGTGCTGGACCGGTCGCGCGATCAGCTCAAGGCCGCGATTGCGGCCGAGTTTGCAAGAGCCACCGATCCGGCACTGGCGGTCCCCGACACGACCGCGGTTTTGCGGTGCGTGGCCCTGTTCCCGCGTATTGGCGAGCACGAGCTCGGGTTGCAGCTGTTTGGCGACTACTTGGCCAATATGCTCTCGACAAAGTCGCGAGAGGCCGCTCGGTCGCTCGAGACGCTTGGTATTGTATTCTTCCTCTTAACTCATTCTATTTGACTGACGTAGGATGTATGAGAAGACTCGAGCGCAAACCTCCAGCTCTTGACCAAGATCTACGAAAACATTGCCCACCTGCTTGATCAAAATGGCTCCATGATCTCCAGCAAGTACGGGCCAGGTCGCTCCATCCTGCTCGCCCAGCGTCTCTACCAGGAAGGCGCCAGCCTCGGCATTTGGCTCATGGATGCATGGTGCGAGAAGCGCCGCCTAGCGCAACTGCTCAACATGGCCAACCAGGGTGTCACCGTGAGTGCGCGCGAACTCGACCACATTCTGACCGAGCTGGTGATGATCCTGCAGCGCTCCGACATGTTCATGCGGTTCGCCAAACGGTTTGGCGCCGCCGATATGCGCGCGCTGCGCACCTATATTGCATCCCACACGCCCGCCGATGCCAGTACCTCGGCACAAGCCCCACGACGCGCGTCGTCTGAGGTGGCGCTGCTGCACCGCATCGAGTCGGACCGTGCATTGTCGCCCGAAACTGGTCTCCCGCTTCAGGGCGATCTTGAGTCGGCCGTCAAGGAGCTCTCGAACCACTACTTGGGACTCGAGGACGTGTATCTGCGCACCAACGTTTCGCGCGCGCTCGACATGGACGCGCCCATGATCAGCGGCAACGCCGCCACTGCCGTTACTGTTGGCTGCGGCGGAGGATCATCAGGCCCGCTCCTGTCGTCTTGCGTCGACGACGTGTTCTTTCTGCTCAAAAAGTGCTCCTCGCGCGCACTCGCTACCCGCGACTTGGACATTGCGTGTACATTGCTGCAGGGGTTTGAGAGTACCGTCGACAATGACTTTGCTGCCGTCTTGCAAATGAAGGTTGACGGGCTGGTTGAGTCATTTGAGTCGGATCCCAAGCCAGACGTTCGAGTAGCCATGATGGTTCGTTTATATATATATTTTTTGTTCATATTGGACTGATCCTAATACAATCGCGTTATAGCTGTACATCAACAACCTCCAACAAATCGCCTCCTATACGCCCAAATTCCTCAGCGACGTGGAGCGCGACATTCAGGTCCTTGTGCACCAGCCCTTGCCCACCAGCCTTGATGACTCGGATCTTGTCACCGACAACGACGACAGCAGCACAAGATCGCCGCCGCGCATAGACCCTAAGCTAGCGGCCCTGATCCCGAAACGGCGCGAAAAAGTGTCGTTCAGTCTGAGCCCGTTCTCGCGACTAGCCCAGTCGGTGGCGGCGTTCGTGCACACCAAACTGGAGGGCATATTTGCCACGTTCCTGCGGTCCAAAGTGTCGGCACTGCTAAGGGAGCTGCACACACAATACCAGATGGACGAGGATACGTATACGGCCATGACCGCGGCCAACGCGTACATCGGTAATAATGCGCGGTTTACGTCGGCGTTTAGCTCGCTCTTGGCCAACAGCAAGGTATGGATTTTTGTTTTGTTTTCTATTTATGACGGTCAAATTGACATTAGGTTTTGAACAGAATGAGCTGCTCACGACCAATTTGAACGGACTGTTCCTGGTCATGGTCAGCTACTGGATCAGCGAGTGGGAAAAGATCGTTATCGGCCGTCGCTTTTCGCAGGTACTTATCTTTTTTTTTTCTCTTATTCAATGGTAATGATGATAACTGACGAAAATATCAATAGTACGGAGCCTTGTACCTGGAACGCGACGTGCGCTCGTTTTCTACCTACGTGACCGCCGAAGCCCAGCGCACAGCCGGTGTGGGCGACGACAGCGATCTGATGCTCGGCGGATCCGGCGCGGCCGGATCAAGTCTCACCTGGTCGCACGCGCTGCGCGAGCGGCTGGCCGGCATCCACCAGCTGATCACGCTTCTGACGCTGGGCGAGCCGCGCGAGGTGTACGATTACTGGGGCCCGCGCGCGATCGTGCCCGTGGCATGGAAGTACGGCGCCGCACAGGTGCGCTCCGTGTTGGCACTGCGAGTCGAGTTTGAGGCGGACGAGGTTGCCGCGCTCAAATTGTGAGTGGAAAGTTGTCGTAATCATAACTTATCAACTGAAGCAAGTGTGTCCGCATACACTTCTGTACTTGACTTCTCCAGTGCAAACTGACGTACCTGGTGCACCATCGTTTGACACAGCGCACTATAAAAGCAGGCAGCGAGCCCGTTATTTTTCCCCCTTGGTCGTGAGAGGATATCCAAGCAATTCCATTGCCCAACCAACCAACACACAGCACAACTCTTCCAACATGGATCAGGAGCTTGGACAGTGGAGGGAGAAGCTGATCGGTAAGACCATTGTGGATGGCTCGGCCGCCGATGTGCGTGAAAGAACAATGACAATACTATATGCATGAGATATAAACTTATTCTGATTATATAAGGATGCGGCCTCGATCTCACGCGAGTCTCTTCCCAGGGACTCCCGTGTGATCTCGCCCGGGAAGCTCGTGACGCTCGACTTCCGCCCCCAGCGCCTAAATGTCGAACTGGATGACGAGGGCAAGGTGCGCCAGGTGCACCTCGGCTGATTGGATTGGTTGTGAGGAGTTTTGTTTTTGGTTCTTCGCTCAATGTATTTCATTCAATCCGACAAAATATGGACACGAACTGCAGCGGACGCGGATCTAGCAAGTTTCTGTTTTTTTTTTTTGAGATCCACGACACTGCATTGCGCAAATATATCATCGGCTTCTGGGACGTTGGTGACAATTCGCATGGCCCAATTGATGTTTTCGTTGTCGGGCTGCATGACATAGCTCTTGGAGCGACCTGATCACGACCAGCGAGTTGCCTCACTCGCCGCCAATTCTCGTAAAATCTCGTCGCGCAAAACAAAGGATATGTCGACGACGATGCTCATAAACGACGTGGCCGACAAGATCCTGCTGGCCCTGTTATCGGACAAACAAGTGGCGGACATGCGCGAGGATCCGTCGCTGGATAAATCCTTGTCACCCACGGAAAATGATGGGATTGAGCGCGCCATGGAGCGCATGCCTCGCAAGGTCGTCCTTGACTGGTGGGAGGAAAAGTTGTTTCCGCTGGTGGGCACCGAGCGGGTGATCCTTGTGGATCGCGACGATCCAGACGCCGGAGGGGCCATCAAGTACCTGCGAGTAGGTACCGCCACGACCTTTGAGTGGGTCCGAGCCTTGGGCGGTGCTATGTGAATCCTTCAAAAGAGAAAGTGTCAAAAAACCAAAACTGGAGGCAAGTGTGTCCGCACCTCCACCTCTTAATGGTGCGGTGCGATGACGAAGGTATTTCTTCTCTTGTAGGTGCATTACAGCCTTTAAAAAATGACCCACCCCACAATCGCACAACACCCAATGCGCTTGGACCAGGATGAGCTCGAGCGGTGGAAGGAAAAGCTGATGGGCAAAACCATTGTGGATGGCCCCGTCGCCGCCGCCGAGGTGCGCTCCATTACATGTATGAAGCGCGAGTAATATCATATGAATGAATAAGAATAGGCGGCGACGTCGTTTTCGCGTGCATCTCTTCCCGAAAAGACGCGCGTGATCACGCCCGGAATGCCCGTGACGCGCGACTACCGGATCGAGCGCATGAATGTGGGCCTGGACGACTCTGGCAAGGTGTGCCAGGTTTACCGCGGCTGATCTGATCCGCTTGATCGGTTGAGGGTGACGTGGCGGACGAAAGCTCTCTTTTTTGTTGGGTGAAAATATGAACCAGTTCTCTTTGGCTCGCCGCTGTATCCTATCAATCCGACCACGTCATATCAGCAGAACCACCATGTCCGACGCAACCGAATGGAAAGACCGCCTGATGGGCAAGACCCTTGTCGACGGGCCCGTGGCCGAGGCCGAGGTACACCATAATTTCTGAGCCTTGATCGACCACTCGATTTGGACTCACCAACCAAAATGGACAACAGTCCACAAGCACCTTCTCCCGCACCGAACTGCCCCAGGGAACTCGGGTCGTCAAGCCGGGAACCATGATGACCATGGACTTCAAGCCCGAGCGCCTCAACGTCCACGTTGACGCTGCCAGTAAGGTCACCAATGTCCGCAACGGCTGAGCCGTGTGTCCGCCCTAAGATCCGTCCCAAGATCCTAACCAAAAAGAACGAAAGAAAGAAATATATGATATACACAAAAAAAAAAAAAAAAAATTCACTCGACATTGTGGTACGACGTCTTGCGCATCTGCGCCAGCACCGACCGCGCCGCCACCAGCTCCTTTTCGAGGGTCAGGATCTTGACCTGCTGCTCCATCTCCTGGGTCTTGAGGTCGTGGATCGACAGACTGGCAAAGTTGGCCATCACCGAGTCCTCGTGCAACTTGCGGGCCGCGTCCTTGGCCGCCTTGACCAGCACGCGGGTGGCAGTGGTCACGGCCCCCGCGGCAGCCTCGAGCTTGTCCTGGGTGCGCGACCCTTCGATCGACTTGACGCGCGACGCCGCCACCAGCTGAGCGGTAGCAGCGCCCACCTCGTTGGCGGCCACCACCAGCTGTTCCATCGACTTGGACCCTTGCACCATGCCATCGGCGGTCTCCACCAGCAGCGACGTCGCAAACGCCACCGCCTTGGCCGCCGAAATCAAACCCTCGGTCCACCGGTGATGCTTCTTGTAGAATGCGGCCGCGGACCCGCCCGTCTTGTCCTTGCCGTGGGCCGCAATCTCCTGCTGCGTGAGCGTCGCGCATCGAATCAGATTGGCAATGGCCTGAATCAGCGCCATTGCCGCCGCCAAGATCGCCGAGTGCACCTGCACCTGCGCGGGCGACGCGTCCAGCAGCGGCGTCGACAGGAGCGCCTGCAGCTTAGCCGACGCCTCCTCGATTGCGCGAGCCGCCGACTGCATCTCCGAGTCCACCAGCGTCTCCAAGTTGGCACCAGGAGCCATCACCGACGACTTGTTGGTCACCAGCTTCTCAATCACCACCGCCACCCGCTGCAACTGCGCCGCCACCGACTGCGTCAGCTGCTGCACGTGCATGGGCCGCGCCGCCGCGTCGAGCGCCCCCAAAGAGGACGACTGCAGCGCCTGGAACATGCGCGCGGACGCCATCACCGCCTGCTTGCCCGTGAGCACCACCTCCTCGATCAGTGCGTCGTCGTCCGTCAGCCGCGTGCACCCTTTGATGTGGGAGAGCAGGCCGCCGAAATTGTACGTGAACGCGTTGGCCGAGGTGATGGCCTGCGACTGGTCGCCGCCCACCAGATACTGCACAAACGACTGGGCGAAATGCGCTGCGTCGCCGGTCACCTGGTCCACCACTGATAGCGTGTACTCGGGGGTGGCGGTCACGTTGCCGACAAGCGCCGGGTTCTCGAGCTCGGACCCGGCCTGCGCGACCTTTTGCGCGCACGCGGCCAGAATCGCGTCGAGAATGGCGTCCAGCCGCGCCGCGTGCGTGCGCTCAATGTGCGCCAGCTCGGCCGCGCCCGTACCCGACCCTTCCTCCAAGCGCCGCTTCATCTCCGACAGCGCCATCAGCGACTGGTCCATGCCGGCCTGCAGCAACAACACCTCCTCTTCCTTGTCGCGGCGCAGGCGCGCCAGCTCGGCCTCGGCGTTGCGTGCGGCCGAGCGCAGCGACTCGACCTCGTCGTCCGACTGCCGGCCCATCTCGGCCATGGTCTTGAACTTGTCGCGCTGGGCCATGAGCTCGGCCAGCTGCAGGTTCTTGGCGTTGAGCTGTGCCTGCAACTTGTTGATTTGCTCGGCCGAGACGGTCCCCTGCTGGTTCCGGGCGGCCAGGTTCTTGTAGTTGGTGAGCAAGTCTAGGTGCTCTTTACGCAGCTGCGCGTAAAGCTTGGCGAGTGCCTCGTACTTGGCCTTCCATTGCGCGAGCTCGTCCTGCAGTGCGCGCACCGCGTCGGATTGCTGCCCACCCAACGCGTTGATTTGCTGCTGCACCTCGCGCAATTTAGCGTCGTACTGCTGCAGCATCATCTGGTCGCGCTCGTACTGCTCGCGGGCGCGCATAAGCTGCTCGCCCAGCGCCGCCAGCCGCGCGTCGCGCTCCCGCACCGCATTCATCCACTGCTCCTGCTGGGCTGAGGAGGCCAGCGCCGCCTGCTGCTCGGCCGCGCGCTGCCGCTCCATCTCCAGGTCGCGCTCGCGCTGCTGCTGGTCGGCATGGAACTGCGCCCACAGGTCGGCCTGCGTGTCGTCGCCGGCGCCCGTGTCGTCGTCCTCGAGCTCCTGCGGCGGCGTCGGCGGGCGCGCCGGCGGTGGGGGCACCACCGCATCCGTGTCGTACAGCGAGGGCGGCTGATCACCCAGGCTCGGAATCGTGATCAGCGACGTCACGTACCGGTACTGCGCGGCGTTGGCGTAAAAGTCCTTGAGCATAAAGTACTGGGTGCGGTACGCCTGCCGCAGCGGTTCCAGGGCCTCGAGCGACCCGACACGTGCGTGGATCGCACGCATCATGGACGTGATGAACCGGTAGATCGCATACGACTCTTCTACCAGCGGGACCAGCGCCGACAGCCGGCACTCCATGTTGGGCGACGCCTTCAGCGACGCAAAGACCGTACGCTGGAACCGGTCCAGGTGGTTCTGCAGCGTCATCAGCTCCGAGATCGTCTCGTAGCCCTCGTTCGGGTCAGCCGTGCCCTTGAGCGCCGCGTACTCTTCGTAGTCAAAAGTGCCCGTGAACTCTGGGTGGATCCGGTGGAAATGCAGCTTGTACTGGATGAATTCGAGGTATCCCTTGATGAGGTTGGAGTAACCTGTTTTATTTCTGATACTGAGTACTCATGCTTTTACAAAGAATAATGGATAAGGGTACCCTGGAAGTTGGTCACGAGCATGCGCGGCAGCGACTCGAGCCAGCCCATTTCGCCAATCGACTCGGGCAAGGTTGCCGGGTGGCCCTGGCGGATGACCTTGTGGGCGGTGATGAGGGCCTTGAAGCACTGGATCTCGGACGCCAGCAGCGGCGAGTTCTTGAGGCCGACCCAGAACGGCTGGCTCGTCTTGTGGTCCCAGGTGTACATGATGCAGGTGCGGACGTGCTTTTGCTTGGGCGAAGTTTCGTCGGGCGACGTGGCCTTGCGAATGGCCATCAGCAGCTCCGACTCGGACTTGGCGCGGCTCACGGCGCGGCCCATGCCGCCAGTGGGGTTTGGGTACATTTTGCTTACTACTTTACTATTACTTTATTGCGTCGGTTCTTGTGTGGCGGAGAGAGGGGACGGCCGATCGAGAATACAATAGAAATTTATTTAGGCTAAAAGAAACGATGACGGCCGAGAACAGCAGGCAGTACGCTCGCTCCCTCACTCACTGGTTCTGCTGTTGTGCCTTGCTGCGGCTCTCCAAGAGTTTGCCGACCTTGTAGCTGACATCAAAGAACTTGGATACGCAGCGGTCTGTGCACACCGACTCGCCCTTTGTCATCGTGCCCTCGTAGTACGCGCCGACAATGCATTTCTCGTGGCACAGCTTGCCGAGTCTATATTTGGATGGTTATCAGTCCAGCATTACATTTACATTTCCATTGGCCACGACGTGGTTGCCCCCTCTTGCTTCTCGTTTGAAGCACTCGATAGAAAGCGCCGGCTCCATTTGCTCGTGCATTCGGTTTGCACTAAAAGGATACCAAGCCAAATCAAGAAGTAGAAAAGGCTACCTTACCGGTTGAACATGTCGCTCATGATTTCCATTTCGGCCTCGGCGGCCATCACCGCGGGGGACATGCCATATTGTTGCTGCGGGGACGAACGGAGAAAGCTCATATTTTGATTGATTTGAAGTTGTTAAAGAGAGAACTGGACTTTGAATACCAAGACTGCCTCCACTTCCATTGCTACTGCAATCCGGCCAAGCACGGTCCATTGGGGGGTGGCCTTTGGCAACTGTCCGCTGCACCTGCACGATCCGACTTGACTTGCGTCCAAGAAAAATGTTGGAATCACGTGCATGATATTTTCAACAGTTTTTTTTTCGGCGAGAATTTTGCGACAAAATTTTCACTCTTTGTCGTACTTTGCGTTATTATACAACCATCAGGCTGCCAGTACATTCTTTTCAATAAATAATAGCGTAAGGACGACTGCTCACCTCAATAAGACGATAGATACACCAAACAAAAACAAAATGTTTGCCCGCCTCCTCACCCAGCCCGTCCGCCGCATGGCCACCGTGACCGCCGAGCCGCGTATTGCCGAGTCGGGCAAGAAGCTTCTCGAGGCTGACGCTGCCCACGCCAAGGCTGCTGATGGTACTCTCTCTTTATTTGTATCGTCCTTGACAAGATTTAAACGAAAAAATAAAAATATCACAGCCAACGGCGACCTCTGGATCAAGATCTCGTGGTTCGTCGGCATGCCCACCCTCCTCCTGACCACCATCAACGCCTGGCGCCTGTACACGGAGCACGAGGAGCACCTGGCCCACCGCGAGCTCAAGTTCGTGGCCTACCCGTACCTGCACATTCGCAACTCGCGCTTCTTCTGGGGCGATGGCACCAAGACCGCGTTCTGGAACCGTATGTTATCTCCTTCATTTTTTATGGGTTGGTTTGGTCAATCTCACCGCGAAATATAACAGCCCGCGTCAACGCCGACCCCGAGCAGGAGTAAGTCTCTCTCACTCTTTCTGTCCGAGAAATGAGGATTTGTTTTTCGATGTATTTTTTTCCAGCTGCCCTTTCCTTTCTTTTTTTCTTTTTCGCTCGCGCTTACGAACATCTTGGATTGGAAGAGAAGGGCAATGGGCGAGTACCTCGAGATATGGATTCCTTTTTTTATTTCTACTCCCCACCCCCACCTTCTTTTTTATACTTCGTCGTCAAATATACGCCCCCTCCTTTGAAATGCGGCATGGTCGTTTTCTCAAATCCCTGCGGCACCACTGCCACGTAGTCGCGACATGGACTGGTACCGGTCGCGCACGAGCGGCAACGGTGCGCGAGTTGGTGACCGCACCGCCGGTGCAGCGGTTGGAGGAGGTAACAGCAGCGTTAGTGGCGCCATGCCCGAGATCCCCGATCGCGCATTAATGCCACAGATCCACCCGTCGTCAAACACCGTCTCGACCACCACCTGGTCGCCGGGCATCAGATCCAACTCGTCGGGGTTCGACGGCGTGTACGGCCAGTGCGCGACTAGTACCGTGTCGGTGGCGACACTGATGGGCACCATTGGAGGTTTGATCGCGGCGGTGGCTCCTGTTACTGCAGCGAGTACGCTTGGGTACGGCCGCGATGGGATCGGCATGGCCAGGATCGGATCCGTGCTGCTGCTGCAATTGCTGACAGTGCTGCTGATGCCATGCCCGCCATTCCACGCATCAACGTACGCCGGGATCAGGACCGCGGGAGCTGGAGCGGCTCGCGGCGGACTGGACGAAAAGATTACGGGCGGAAGCGGCGTCTGCGGTCCATAAGCGGCCGACATGGACTCGATGCGAGGAGTGGGCTTTGCAACTCCTGAGGGGTGCTGCTGCTGCTGCTGCCCTTGATCAAAAACGGCAGGTGCTATAAAAAAAAGAGAGAGAATGCTCCAAATCAGTTTGTGAGGACAGGATCCGATCAAACTGAAATATGTACATGGAAGTGACGTCGCAGACGAAGTCGGCAAATGCAACGCAGCACCGGCTTCAGCCGACTGCTTCCGAATCCGAGACAATAAACAGCAGGCGCCAAACAAGAAGAGCACGCCGGAAAACACCATGGCCAGGATCCCCCAGGGCAGATCCGATGTCATTGGAGATACGCGAGTCTGAGTTTGTGAGGTTGAATGCGCGGTATATTCTCTGGTTGGGGTATTTGCATCGTCTTTCCTCTGGACAGAGAGTTGTAAGAGTTGCGTGGTTCTGCCGCTGGAGTGAGAGAGGGGAGTCGATCCGACTCAGAGTCTGGATTACACATGGAAAAAAAAAACGCCGAAATGACTCGCTCAACCTTTCTTTTACTGCTGGCAGGGAAGAGTACCTGGGCACAAAGCTAAGCTATTAAAAGTGGGAAAGCTTTGTTGTTGTTGAGCTCAAGTGTGAAGATTCCCTCTTTGCCAAAATTGTGCCAAACTTCTTCGAAAAATGGATTCAACAGCCGCACCTGCCACCACCACCAGGACACCCAAGAAGCGGTTTGTCGGCAGCTCAAAGAAAGTGGATGCGGTTGTGCGTGCTGCCTCAGGCGACACCCACGCTTCTGTCGAGGACGCGTCCGGCGCGATGGTCATGCTCGGTACGTCCATTTCCTTATTTATCAGAGCCAAAATTATATTGATGAGAAATTTGCCAGGCCCAAGCGACCCAACCGCTTCGTCAGCGCCCGGAAAGCAAAAGCGCGGTGCCGTTCCCGACTCGATTCTGCACGATCCCCTACTCAACGCCGCCGTCAAGGCGCTCCCGGCCAACTACAATTTTGAGGTGTACAAGACTGTGCACCAAATCATCGAATTTGGTGCCAAACGCGTGGCCCTTCAGCTGCCCGAAGGCCTGCAAATGTTTGCGTGCATCTTGTCGGATATTTTCGAACAGTTCACGGGCGTCGACACCATCATCATGGGCGACGTCACGTACGGCGCGTGCTGCGTGGACGATTTCACTGCCCGCGCGCTCGGGTGCGACTTTTTGGTGCATTACGGCCACTCCTGCTTGAGTACGTTTTTTCACTTTTTTTTTAAAGACGGCAACATTAGCTCACGCTCACGACCTCAATAAGTCCCCGTCGATGTTACGAGCATCAAGACGCTGTACGTGTTTGTCGACATCCAGTTTGACGTGGGCCACTTTGTCGACATTGTGCGCCATAACCTGGAACCGGGATCGCGCTTGGCGCTAGTGGCCACCATCCAGTTTGTCGGCAGCTTGCACGTGGCACGCACGCAGCTAGCCGAGTGGTTCACGGTCACGGTCCCGCAAATCAAGCCATTGAGCCCGGGCGAGATTCTGGGTTGCACGAGCCCACGGCTGACGGACACGGATGCCGTCCTGTACGGTTTTTTTCTTTTTCATTGTTCTTTGTTATTAACACAGCAAAATGCACTTAGCTACCTCGGCGATGGCAAATTCCACCTCGAATCGATCCTGATCCACAACCCGGACCTGGCCGCGTATCGCTACGACCCGTACTCGTCGATTCTGACGTCCGAGACGTACGACCACGCGGACATGCGCGCGGTGCGTCAGGACGCGATTGCGGCCGCGCGCACTGCCCGCAAGTGGGGCGTGATTCTGGGCACGCTTGGCCGCCAGGGCAGCCCGGCGATTCTGGAGTGGATTCGCGAAGTGCTCTCGGCCCGAGGGATTGCAGTGGTGACGGTGTGCATGTCCGAGATCTTCCCAGCGCGTCTGGCCGAAATGGACGACGTCGAGTGCTGGGTGCAGGTTGCGTGCCCGCGGCTGTCAATCGACTGGGGCCGGTTCTTTGCCCGTCCGCTACTGTCGCCGTACGAGGCGGCGGTGGCGCTGCAGGAGACTGAGTGGCGCCAGACGTACCCGATGGACTACTATGCGCGCGAGGACGCGTCGGGACCGTGGGGCGTCAACTGGCACCGAAAGTCGACACGTCCTGCTCGGCCGTCCAAAAAGGCGGCGGCGGTTGCTGTTGCTCCTGTTCCATCATCAAGCGCATGTGCCGGTGGAGCGACCGACAGTTGCGGAAGCGGCAGCTGTCGTGCATGAAGCACTGCATCCAAAATCAATTTTATTTGTTGGCACCACCACCACTCAGCTTACCAAATTCGTCCAGCTCGGGCATCTTGAGGATTTTGCGGCCATGGTTCTCGGCCACAATCTGAATCATGGCCATGACCTCCGTGTCGACGTGCGCCGGGACCGTCTTTTTCTTGGTGGCCCAGTAGTAAATGTCCCAGTCGTTCTCCTCCAGCAGCGCGTCGTACACGTCGAGCTGTTCGCGCGTGAGGGAAGCCAGATGCTCGCGCGCAAACGTCGACAGCAGCAGGTCGCACTCGAGAATCCCGCGCTTGCGCGACTGCCACACGAGCCGCCGGCGCTTGGAGTCGTCCGACTCGTTGGGACGCTGCACGGGGCGAAACAGGATCGGGTCGTACGTGTCGTCGGTGGGCGGGTGCATGTCCCACGGGTCCTTGACCTCGAACGACTCCTTGGGCGGTGCCGGTGGGGTCGCGTTGCGGATGGGCGCTGCTGTTGCTGCTGCCGACGTGCTCCTGGCAGTAGAGGATGCGCTGCGAGCCGTTCCCAGTCGCAGCAGCGAGGGCCAGGCGGCACCGGCGCGAAGGATGAGGGTGCGAGCCAGCATGTTGATTTTTCGATGAGTACTTCCGGTGATCTGTCGCGCTGAAAGAGAGAAGGGCGCGTTTCCCAGATCCCCGTGCATCTGCCCGTACCCGAATATCACATAAAATTATTGATCATGTGAGATTGGAATACTGCGCACGCCTGTCACAACCAATCCGGAAATCCAAGGAAATGGGATGCTAGGCGTCTGTCTTGCGAACGAGCATATGGCTAACATGTTTATTTCTTTTATTTCTTTTGTATAGGTTTCTTTTTTTAAGCGATCAAGTTCGAGCAGGATTTGGATGTGATCGAACGTGTGTATTTGGGCAAAGGCGAATGTAAGAAAAAATTATACATGATTTTTGGGAATGGGAACAGGAAAAGTGTTTTGTAAGTCCACTGGAAAAGGTGATCAAGGTGGGATTTTTATTGCGGAATCGGAAAAGTTTGGCGGATTCTGGGTGACGTTACAGTTTCCTGCGGAGAGTATCTTGCCTTGTTTATCCTGAAGCTTTTTGACTGTTCTCCAGCCGAATACTCCAGCCACGTATTCTAGAAAACGGGTTCCCGAGATGTGAAATCCGAATCCAATCTCTCTTTCAAACTCTCTACTCTATTTCCTTTGAATTGGCAGCGCGCTGGACAGCCTGCATTTTTTACCCAAGACACAACGCGAACGCGAAAATCCATCGAAAGAAATAATGACTATTGACTTTAACGACTTTACCGCCAACAATGTACCCGGTATGTACCTGCAATCCATATCCCAAAATGCTTCTTGTATACTCATTTCATCGATTGCATTCCCAGTCATTTCCACCATCTTCGGCCTTTTTCTCGTGATATTTGGTCTATCGTCTTCGATTGTCAAGGAGCGGCTGTACCTGTCCGAAGCAGTCTTGTCTACAATGCTGGGCACCATCGTCGGTCCGCATGTCCTTGGACTCTTCACTCCCCAGTCATGGTCAGGCTTGAATGGCATTCTGCTGGAAACATCTCGATTGGTAAGCATTTTCCTTTCTTTGTTATATTCCTCTGCTCAATGTCATTTTCTTTAGGTTATTGCAATGCAAATCATGGCCGCCATCATTTGCCTGCCCCTGCAATACTACAAGTACGTTGGTGAAATGAAATGCTTGCGATGCGCTGGATCAGCTAACATACGTCCATGTACTAAAGGGTCCACTGGAAATCCATTTTCACACTGCTTGTGCCAGTCATGGTTGCGGCATGGTTGATATCGGCCGCGCTCGTTTACTGGATCATGGGTTTGCCATGGGTATGTTGTGATTTTTTTAAAGCTTCCGATCGATCTCACGCGCATTGCCGTTTTCTCCAGGACGTTTCGCTTGCAATTGGTGCTGCGGTATGTCCACTGATCATTTCATTTTTCTTTAAATGCTCACATATCCCTTCTTGTGACAGCTCGCGCCAACAGATCCTGTTCGTCTCGTCTATTTCATGCTATTACACTCATTTCGATAGCTCACAAATGTAATGTCATGTAGATCCTCGCCAACTCGATCGTCAAGGGCAAATTTGCCGACAAACATGTTCCTCGCCACGTCCGCCATTTGCTCTCGGGCGAAAGGTACGCCCTTATTCATACCCACAAACAAAGTTACTGATCAAAATAAAGTACCACAGCGCATGTAACGATTCGACCGCCGCGTTATTTGTGGGGCTGGCAGTCATGATCATTGAATCCAAGTCTGCATCAGCGATCGCCAAGGAGTTCTTCATCTACAATGTCGCGTACGAGATTGGCGTTGGTTGCGCCTATGGGCTCATTATTGGCTGGCTTGCTCGGCATGCGCTTCATTACGCCGAGCTGCACGACTGGATCGATCAGGAAAACTTTTTGACGTTTGCCATTGCGCTTGCGGTATTGTGTTTACCCTCTTTTATTTATATTTCTTGGATATCTTTTATTCAAATGACATATACGACAGATTTTCACCGATGGATCAGCAGTCCTCCTTCATGCGAACGACTTTATTGCCGTGTTCATCGCCGCCATCGCATTTAGCTGGGACGGATCGTTCTACGAGGCCAGCAAAACGTCCCAGATTCAAGAAGTGCTCGATAACTTGTACGTTTTTTAATTTTCAACTACATTTCTAAATAAAAAACTGACAAAATAAAACAGAGCAAACTCCTGGTTCTTTGTATTCAACGGCGCCATCATCCCATGGCCACTGATCCTCCGCCCGCCAGCAGGTTACCCGGACGTTTGGCAGTACTTTGCGGTCGCAGCAGCGATCCTGGCGCTCCGACGGCTCCCCGTGACCTTGCTCTTTTACCGGCTGCTCCCATCGCTCACGTCCGTCAAGGAAGCGCTCTTTGTCGGCCACTTTGGTCCCATGGCTGCCGGCAGTCTGTACTACCTAGCGTTCCTGATCCGAGAACTTTCCGACCAGCATGGCGGCAGCAGCTCCGATCACCCACACCCTACGATCTCGCCCGGGTCCAGCTTGGGCGGCTCGGGCCTAGTGCATGTCGCCATTGAGCCCACGATAGCGTTCGTGGTGGTGGCGTCGATCGCAGTCCACGGCAGCTCCGTCTCGTTCTTCAAGCTCGGATCCACCGCAGTGCGCACGCTGTCGCTCGGGTCGTCGCTAGGCCGCCGCACCCGGTCGCTCGGCGCCGCGTCGGGCCGCGCACCCCGCGCGCCGCTCACGCCGGGGACATTCACGGTGTCGGCCCCCATCAACCCGCGGCCGCTGTACTCGTCCGCCATGACGGGTGGTGGGGTAGGTGTGGGGAGTGGGTTGGATGTGGGTGGCGGCGAGAGCGGAAGTACGCGCGCGTCCACGCCAGTCCTGGGCCCGACTCCCGCCGACTCGGGCATGCCGCTGTACTTGAGCGGGTTCGGGAATGTGCGCGAAACGGCCATTGCCATTCACGAGGGCAATTACGACGACGACAGTATGGAGATGGACGACCAGCAGCAGCAGACGATGCGGCTTCATGTGTTTACCGGCTCGCCGCCACCTGCTGCTTCTGGTCCCGCGCTCTTGGATATCAACGACTACGATGAGTCTCCTGGCTCACCTGCCAGTCTCTCGGTCATTCCCGAGGGTGGGTCCGAGGAAGCAGAGGCCGATGGCAGTGGTCCGGCTCCTCCGCGGCTGTCAGAGGACAGTGACTTGTTGCTGGCCATCATCAAGACCGGGAGCAGTGGGACTGTCATCAACGATGAACTTAACAAGGACGATCTCAGCAAGGATGACGATCTCGACGTCAACAAGGACGACCACCATTCACTCCATGAACATGAAGAAAAACAATGAACGAAATACACTATTTTTTGCACGTAAAGCAACTACGTAAGAATCGTAATCAATGCTGCTGGCCCTCGCTGGCCGCGTGCGGACCCAGCACCATCTCCTGCAACCCTTTACCGGCGGGGACCATCGGGTACACGTGCTCGCGCTTGCAAGTGCGAGCCTCGAGCACCACGGGCCCGTCATTGTAGTCCAGGAACTCGCGCATCGCCACCTTGAGCTCCTCCGGGGTGGTCGCGCGCAGGCCCTTGACGCCAAACGCCTCAGCCATCTTGACAAAGTCCGGGTTGGTCATGGGAGTACCGGCGTAGCGTTCCTCGTAAAACAGGTCCTGTGCATTGTTTGGAGCGTGTGTGAGTGCCGATCTACTTTCAAAAGTATTGAAAATACACGAACCTGCCATTGCTTGACCATGCCTTGGAAATCATTGTTGAGGATGAGGATCTTGACCGGAATCTTGTACTGCGATGCGGTCATGAGCTCGCATCCGGTCATCATGAACGACGCATCGCCGTCAATGTCAATGACCGTCTTGGAGTCGCCGAGCGCAATCTGGGCGCCGATCGCCGCTGGGAGTCCGTATCCCATGGTGCCTAGTCCTCCCGACGTGATGAATGTGCGCGGTGTCGTCCAGCTACATAACTCTTGTGTGAGTATTTACAAAAATGAAGGGGAAAGAAATATGGAACATACCGATAGTACTGGGCAGCATACATCTGATGCTGGCCCACGCCGGTGGTGATCACGACACTGTCCTTGCAATCGGCCGTCATCTCGTTCAGCACGTCCACCACGTACTGCGGCTTCAGCTGCTCTCCAGGGAGATTGACGCCGCCGTACGTGAACGGGAACTTGGCCTTCCAGTCGGCGACGGTCGCCAGCCACTCGCGACGTCGGTCGTCGGTGGGCAAGCACGGATTCAGGCGCGCAAGCAAGTGCCGCAAGTTGGCCACCACGTCGCCCTCCACCGCCTCGGTGACGGTCACGATCTTGTTGATGTTCTTGGGCAAAATCTCAAAATGGTAAATCCCACCGGTGCCCTCGGCCTCGGCTCGGCGCGCCGCGGGCGCAAATTTGGCGAGGTTGCCCGTGACGCGGTCGTCGAACCGGGCGCCCAGAGCCAAAATCACGTCGGCGTTCTGCATGGCCAGGTTGGCGTACGCCGATCCGTGCATACCGAGCATGTGCAGCGACAGCGGGCCACGTTCATCAAAAGCGCCGAGCGCCTGCAGCGTGGTGGTCACCGGGATCTGCGCGCGCTCCGCCAGCTCCTTGAGTAACCGCGGGCCATGTGGGGACGACAGCACGCCCTGGCCAGCGTAAATCACGGGCCGCTTGGCGCCATTGACGGCACGAGCGACACGCGCCAGTGTCTCGGCCAATCCGGGCGAGGGAGCAGCCGATGTCGGGTCGGTAAAGTGCGGCGACAGGAATGACGGCGGCCGGCCCGGAAACTTGGGCGCCTCGGGCACGCGCGGGATAGCGCGCCGCAGCACTCCCGCCGTCACGTCCTTGGGCAAGTCCACCAGCACGGGTCCCGGGCGTCCACTGGTCGCAATAGTGAATGCCTCCTGCAGTCGGCGCGGCAGGTCCGCCACGTCCTTGACCTGCACGTTCCATTTCGTGCATGGCCGGGTGATCCCGAGAATATCGGCCTCCTGGAACGCGTCGGTCCCGATCGCGGCATTGGGGACCTGGCCCGATAGCACCACCAACGGGGTGCCGTCCATCAGCGCGTCCTGCAGTGGGGTCACCACGTTGGTGGCGCCGGGACCACTGGTCACAATCACCACGCCGGGGCGGCCAGTCGCGCGCGCATAGCCCTCGGCCATGTGGCCGGCGCCTTGCTCGTGGCGTGGCAGAATGAACTCGAAATGCGGCGACTCGTGGATCGCATCAAAGACTGGTAAGATCGCGCCGCCCGGGTAGCCAAAGACGTGCTGATTTATGCATTTTTCATGTTAGTTTTCCTATTCGGGGGGGAGGATAATGCAGAAAAAAGGGTTACCTTGACGCGCAGCTTGCGCAGCATGTCGTGGACAATCTGGCCGCCGGTCATGCCAATGTAGCTGTGGTCGAGGCCATCGTCGACCTCTTGCTCCTGCTGGCTCTGGGGAGTAGCGGTAGCAGCGGAAGTGGTGCGGACCGGCGGCAGCGGCGGCAGCGGCGGCGACAGCGGGGAAAGCGGCGCCTGAGCACTAGCGCCAATCAAGGGGAAAAAAATCAGTCAGGTGGGCCAATTATTCTTTAATGACATCATGCAAGGAAAAAATGAAGACGTACGTGGCAAGCGAGGCCTTGGTGCGGATGCCGCCAACAAGCACCTGACGCGTGATCCGTGGTGGTACGACGCGAATGGAGGGAATCTGGCGGAGAAGGAGCGACGACGCGGCGGTCGAGAAGCGGGCGGTGGTGGTGGAGATCATTTGTTTTCTTGGTGTGGATTATGTGTGAGAGAGCAGAGAGCAATGGCGAGGAATTGACTATGGTTGTGGATCCGATCGAAAAGGGTGGGATGCGGCCGGGCTTTGAAGTGCGCTTCGAGCGAAGCGGGGCCTTGCAAAAATTCATGCAGTTCGCGGGTGATGAACTTGCTTTTTGTTCCTGATAGCCGCCACAAGCTCGAGACTCATCGAGCCGCGTGCCTCGATGACTGCAATTGAGGTCGGCCGGTCACGCTCGCGTCGTGGGCGAGAGCCGGGTAATGATGGACGCGTCGCGACGCGTGCCTCATGAGAAGGTTCTTCCACCCAAACGCGTAAAAAACTACAAGTACCGCGGCCATTCCCTCTCTTGATCGCAGGAACTCTTTAACCTTCATTCATATCCTCAATCCACACAATGCTCAGCCGTCTGATCCTCTCTACCCCCTCGCGTCTCATTGCCGCGCGCCTCGCCGCAACCACCGCTACCCGTGCTGCCGCTGCGGTCGCTGTTACCGCTGCTACTACTGCGCCGCGCCGACGCTGGATCCAGACCCTCGACTTTGGCGGCTCCAAGGAGGTCGTGTACGAGCGCTCAGATGTGCCCCCGGCCAAGATGACCGAGATCCTGGGCAAGGACACGCTTGCCGTGATCGGCTACGGGTACATTTCAATCCGGTCTTTTTTAACTCGACTTGGTCCTCACACGATCCAAATAAACAGAACCCAAGGACGCGCCCAATCGCTCAACGCGCGCGACAATGGCCTCAAGGTGATTGTGGGCGTTCGCCGCGGCGGCCACTCGTGGGATCTGGCGCTAAAGGACGGGTGGATCGCCGACAAGACCCTGTTTGACATTGATTCGGCCTGCGCCAAGGGCTCGATCATCATGAACTTGCTCTCGGATGCCGGTCAGAAGGCCGCGTGGCCCGCCATGAAGAAGCACATCACCAAGGGCAAGACGCTGTACTTTTCGCACGGGTTTGGTGTTGTGTTTGCCGACCAGACCGGGATCGTGCCGCCCAAGGACGTGGACGTGATTCTGGCCGCGCCTAAAGGATCGGGCACCACGGTGCGCAACTTGTTCCTGGAGGGCCGCGGGATCAACTCGTCGATTGCCGTGTACCAGAACGTGTCGGGCAAGGCCAAGGACCGCGCGATCGCCATGGGCATTGCCATTGGATCGGGGTACCTGTACGAGACCACGTTCAAGAAGGAGGTGTACTCTGACCTGACAGGCGAGCGCGGGATTCTGATGGGCGCGATCCAAGGCGCATTCCAGGCTCAGTACGAGGTGCTTCGGGCGAAAGGCCACTCGCCCTCCGAGGCGTTCAACGAGACGGTCGAGGAGGCCACCCAGTCGCTGTACCCGCTGATTGGCGCCCACGGCCTCGACTACATGTTTGCCAACTGCTCCACCACCGCCCAGCGTGGGGCGCTCGACTGGGCCCCCAAGTTCCACAAGGCCACCAAGCCCGTGTTTGAGGCCCTGTACGCGGCGGTGGAGTCGGGCGAGGAAACGCGCCGCACCTTGGACTGCAACTCGCGCGACGACTACCGCGTCGGCCTCGAGAAGGAGCTGGCGGTTATTCGCGGATCGGAAATGTGGCGCGCCGGCGAGACTGTGCGCAAGCTGCGTCCCGAGAACCAAAAGTAAATGCTTTCTTTCCGTAATGCAATCTGTCCGTACATAATATACTCGTACCATGGCCACAGTACGCGCCAGTGCCAATATAGTCCATGATCGATTGAACTCAAATAAAACATAGATCGTGCTGGATTTTGGCTCATTTCTGACCCGGGCCGGATTTGCTCACGATCTAGCACCAAGCCTGCTGGTGCCGACCGTGGTTGGCCATCCTCGCTACGCGATGGCCAACTCCCCCAACCCTGGCCCCTTTTGTGGACACGAGGCGCTGCGTATGATTGGAGTGCTTCGACTCCGGTACCCGGTCCAGCACGGGCTCGCCGACAGTCTCGCTGACCTGACGACGTTTTGGGCTTTCCTGTACCTACATTTCATGGCTGATAATGGCCGAGCTGACGAAATATGGATAGGAGCGCTCAAGTCCTTGGTCCCGAGACGATACATCCAGTAATGATCGTGGAGCCGGCCCGGAGCTCCCAGAACCTGCGCGAGCAACTAGCACACATTGCATTCACCACGATCAACGTACCGGCGCTGCAGTTTGTGCCGGCGGCCGTCGCAGTACTGCTAGCCTCGAACCTCGCCAGCGGGCTGGTGGTGATGGGCGGCAACGCCGAAACCGCCATTGTACCCGTGGTGCACGGCCGTGTGCGGACCGAGGCGATCGTGTGGTCGACCGAACTCGGCGGCGAGTGCGTGTTCAAGCGCATGGTGTTCCAGCTCATGGACCGCGACACGACCGTGGTGACGGCCAGCTGGCGACGTGTGGTCGGGCCGCTTCTGGACCAGTACGCGTACGTGGCGCCGCCTGCGTCGGACCCGCTTCACCCGTTGAACGATGGGGCGTCGTCGCCAGCGGCGGTAGAGTACGAGTCGGGGCACGGCGATCAGGTTCGAATAGTCCACGACCAGTGGCAGTGTACCGAGGTGCTGTTTTCCGCTGACGCCGAGCCGTCCCTCCGGACCGGCCCGCTTCCCAATGTCGCATGTGATGGGATCCAAGGGATGGTTTACGCGTGCTTGAGCCAGCTAGACGCGTCTGACCGGGCACTTCTCCGGTGCGTGGCATTGAGCGGCACGCTGACGTCGTACCGGGGCTTTGCTGCCCGGCTCCAGGCCGAGCTGGATGCATTGATCCCTTCACCAGGGGAACGAGTGAAGGTAGTTGTCCCACCAAGAGGAAGCGATTCCAAGCACGCGGCGTGGATCGGCGCGGCAGAGTATGCACGGGTATCTTCCCCCGAGTCGTCGCACTTGTGGATCAGCAAGCGAGAGTACGAGGATCGAGGGTCGTTGTGTGTCTAATAGAATCCCTCTTTCAACATAAAAATGGCCACGGCATGGAATCCCAACGCTAAGTTCTGGTGCAAGTACTGCAAGCTCTTTGTGACCGACAATAAGATCGTACGCACGGTCCTTTTCTTCGACAGGTGGTTCATAGCGCAAATTTTTTACACAAATACATCTAAAAACGGCAGAGCCGCGACAATCATGAGCGCAATTCGGCCCACCGGCGGGCCATGGAGCAGTACATTTCCGATATTGCCGCGGGCGAGCGCAAAAAGCAGCAAGAGGCGTCGCAAGCGCGCATGACCGTGCGTCAAATCGAGGCCGTACGTTTTCTTGAATTTGCATCGACAAAAACTTTGGCCCCGCTCACGGCATAAATATATACAGGAAGCAGAGAAGCAGTACTTGTTTGAACTGCAGGCGCAGGGCATGAGCGAGGCCGAGGCGGTGGCCAAGGTGGCCATTGCCAAACACCAGTCCAAGACCCTCATCGCCGCAACGGCCGCCGCCGCGTCGGGCAAGCCGGCACAAACGCATGCCCGCCCGCCAGCACCACCTAAGCCTGCACCACAGGCCCCACCATCGAGTCGGACCTCTGGCGACGATGAAGATGGGGAAGTGGATCTTGCCGATACCATTGGCCAGGCCGGCACCTGGCAGACAGTGGAAGTGTCGGTGATGCCGGGACTCGCTGCCATTCCCGATCTTGCAGATGATGCCAACGACGACGCAACAGCTGGCCCAGATCGGAAACGATCGCGGCAAGAGATGGAGGCAGAGGTTGGCGACGAGTCAGTGGCAGGAGGAATCGCCGAAATGGAAGAGCAGGTCTCGGCCAGCGCCTTCAAGGTGGTGGAGCGCACCGTGTCGCTGGCCGCCGCGGCAGGAGAGGTGCGCAACACGGTGCTCGGGTCTGCTGGCAGAAGCAGTGTCAAGAGCGAGGGAGGAGGAGGAGGAGGACCAGTACTCAAAAAGCGCAAGGTCGGCGGTGCTCGGGCCAATGTACGAAAGTAGTACTATAGTATATTTAGTTGGATTCAGCAGCGGCAGTGCCGTCGGCAGCAGCAGCGGCATCAACGGACAGCGGGCCCTGGTACCCAACGACCTCGATCCCGCACCGGCGGACATGCGAGACATGCATTTCGAACCGCTTGAACCACAGGTTCCAAATGTTGCGCGCATACGCGTACAGCGCGTCGTGGCGCAAGACGATCCCGCGCATGCGGTCGGCCGGGAAATCGGCCGACAGGAACGAGTGCAGCGCTGCAAACAGCACCGCGTCCACGACCGACGGCTGGTCGCCGAAAAAGTAAGGGCCGTCGCCGAGCCGCGCCGCCAGCGCCTCGAATGCGTCGTCGGCGGCACTGTAAATGGCGTCGGTCGCGGACGCCGCTGCGCCCGTGGCCACTGCGGCCGCGGACCGCGGAGCAGCAGGGATCGCACCGGCAGCAGCACCGGCCACCAGCCCACCGACGGGCGCAGTGGCGGCCAGGTGGTCGGCAACCGACCCGGACAACGCCGCAAACATCAGGGACTCGAGTGGCGGCGGGAAGGACCCGCGAGTGTACATTGCGCGCACTTTCTCGGCGTTGCGCGGCTCGACCCACCACCAGTGCGCGAGCGCCGGCAGCACCGCGGCCTCGATCAGCGCCAGATACGTTGTCTGCAGCGCCAGCGCAGGCGGCGGCAAGTCCGACGGCAGCAACAAGCGCGCCTCAGGCCGCAACCCTCGCGCAGCCTCCTTGGCCGCCAGAGCCAGCGGCGCGTCGGCGGCGGTGGTGCGCGCGTGCAAGTAATGCACCAAGCGGTCGCGCGACGCGATCGGCCGCCCGCGCTCGGTCATCAGGAACGGCAGCGTGGCCGTGGGCGACATGGACGCCTGCGCAGTAAAGATCAGGTCGTACTTGAGCCCCGAGAACTGCAGCAGCGTCTGCCACGCCAGCGACTCGGGGTCCGCCGAGACTTGCGCGACGGTGCGCTGCCGCGGCCACCGCGCTTGGTAAACGTACAGAGTTGGCGCCGCCGAGATCGCCGTGGGGGGCGTGTATACGGGCGGGTACGTGTATAGCGGGAGCGTTACGGTCCGCGCCCGGTGCACCACCGTCCGCAGGCCACGGGCAATGGCTGCCAGCAGTCCACCCTCCAAAGGTGTGTCATGATCAAGCGCTTCCCGCTCATTGTCTCCATCGTTGTCGAGGTCGTGGTCAAGCTCGGTTTCGGTCGCGTCGACATTGCTGGTACGGTCCTCGTCGTCATTGTCGTTGGTGGCACCAGAGACCAGAGCAGACGTCGAGACGCCAAGCACGTTGGGATCGGTCAGCGAGTACATCGCGGCGGACGAGGTTCCAGGCGTGGTCGCAGTTGAGGATGAGGACGGATCGTCCACGACCGCATCCAGCGAGTCGTGCGTGGACCGGCGGCTCTGGCTCTGGCTCTGACCATTACCATTATTCATATCGTCTGCGGTAGGCAGTGCCGAGATGTCCGGCGTTGGTGGTGTTGTTGACATGATTATTTGCCGTAATCAAGTCGTTGGCCGGGAATATCAAAGAGCAAAAACGTCAATTGACACGGCTGAGTGGGCATTCGAAAGTTTCCAACTCACCTGCGATCTCACCCGCGATGCGGGCGCTGCAACCAATTGTGCGACTGGTGCAGCAGAGACTGGAAACCGTTTTTGGTTCCGGGAACGAGAAGGGGAAAAAAAAACAACTATGGTGATGCTCACCACCAACATCGCTTTTTTTTTTCCAGCAGCAGTGACGATCGCGCGGAGGTACTGGTGGCAAAATAAAAACAGCAGCAGTCACATCCGCACCATTGCACTCGTTGGCGATCTTTGAGCCCTTGGCGACCATCAACAGTTCCAGCATCGCGGATCTGATCCGCCTCCCAACGCAATCGCTCGAGAAGACAATGGTGACAGAATGAGTGGGATGCCCATGCTCGCCGACACTACTGCCAACAAAGCGCTGGACCCAGCAGACGCCATGATCACCGACGAGAGCGACCACCCCACAATCCATTCGTTGAGCATCTAGAATCACTCTCTCTCATCGCCTGCTGATCTCGTATAACGTTCCCATGGCAGCATCAGGACTCTCTGAGCATGCCCAACCGGTCTTGCCTCTTATGCAAGTCGATCGCCCTCTTTCCCCTCTGCTCGACCACTGGCCCCCAACCACATTATTCATTCAAGAACCGTCCTTTACTTTTACTCTTCGATCAAGTTTGAGCAGGATTAGGATGCGATCGAACGTGTGTA